>PVKC010003970.1:0-37096 GCA_004027635.1 Crocidura indochinensis
CGCACACCTGCTAGTCAGAGTCAACATATAGATAATGAAGCTACATGAATCCTGTCCCAAATAGTGTTAGAACACCCATTCCTGTGACAAGTGATACTAGTCAAGTCAAGACATGCCAGCCAGAGACTGGGGCTGCTCCCCATGATGGAAACAACTGCTTCAATACAGGCTGTGCCAATACAGCCCCAGACATAAAGGTGATGAAGAGCTGTTTTCAAAGCCCAAAGACTTGCCTTCAGGACCATTTAGAAAACACTGCTGGCTGGCTAGGGAGCCATCATACACACAAGTCAATGAAATATGACCCCTAATTGAGTGGGCCATTTGAGAATGTGACCAAGCGCATGTCCAAAGAGTAAGCCCTCCCCTTCACAACTCCCCAAGCCCCTCCAGGGATGGTATCCATTTAAGGAGAGAGAGAGAGTGAGAAAGAGAGAGAAAGGCCACTTTCATCACTTAAGTGTAAATGAATCAAAGTATGATGTGGAGAAGGGGGCAATCAGTTTCCTCTGATGATTGATCTGCTAAAGAGAATGAAGGTGATTTATTCCGGATGTAGTGCTCCAGAAATACAGTGTTGGTCATTGATTCCTGAGACCCTGCACTTCCACAGATGTACAGGGATATACAGATGGGGTAATGGGAGAACCAGTAGTTTTTACGAAGTGAGATGGCTATTTGAATACATCCTATCTGATCACCAAAACCGAATCAACTTCATCTCTAAGCGACTCTTTAGCTTCTATTCTAAAACCTCCTATCGCAACTTATTTCCCAAACTATTTATGAAATGCCAGATATTTCCCAATACCAGAGGTATACTCCATCCCACCTTTGTCTAGTAAATATGTCCACTTCTTTGGACAAATGTTTCCTGATTCCATTTTAATTAGCTGTCAATATTTAAAAAGCAGGATACTTCATAGGATTTTGCTTCTGATCCTCTCTGCCCACATAATGTGAACCCACTGGAGCTGAGTAGCAAGTTTAGTCTCTTTGACTTCCATCTGCTCTTCTTGACACATTTATGTTAACTCCTCTGTTAGCTTATGCAAAGGCACGGACTTTGCCACTGCTATAATAAAGTTACTCTGGTGCCTGAAGAGACAGAAACAATTCTGACCTCCTGGTCTTAGCTAAGTCGGTATCTTTGCCATCGAATGAAAGTCGAGCAAAGTAAAAAGTGCATGCAATTAGCTTGATTTGAAATCATACACAGCAGACATTCCATGCAGGTAGACTGGCTCATCCAGACCATATCCTGGGGAAGGTCTGGCACACCAGAGAGGCAGGCTGCAGCTGGCTGTCAGTTCTCTGAGAGGCACATCATACACTCTAGTCTTATAAGTGCCATGATCTAGAATGCCCTGCCCACTCAGAGTCAAGCTTCACAACAAACTCTTCATGAAAACCACTTAAGCTTGTCTCTGACTGGAAATGGTAAAACCAAAAACCTGTCCCATCAGCGTATCTCAAAGATCTGGCTCCCCACCTGAAAGTAGAATGATTTCCTGAGGAAGCCTAGAAGACTGGTGATACCCAAACCACAGGGTTGCTGCAATAATTAGAGGACACATGTAAAGCACTTACTTTGTGCTTGTTTATATAACATACAGTTATAAATATTAGGTTAAAATGAAATCTACAGTGTAAAACATTTCACCTCTCACTTATTAAATCCTTTCTGCTCCTCCCATGGGCTATCTAAATATAACTGGTGTACCCCAACATCTTGTACTTTGTTTCCCAATTCCTTTCTTGTTGTAATGTTCTTAATTTCTGTCTTCAACTAATTTTAATTCATACATTAAAGCATTATTCAATTTAACTTTCCCTCGATTTCCCCAGCACACTATGAATGCTTCTGTAATCCAACCTGGCTACTAGTGAATGTTTTAAAACTGCCCACACTGCAACAACAACAAAAAATATTTGTGCAAACATGCTAGCACAGCCACATTGTGCTGCAAAGAGAAAGACTTCATGTGGGTTCAGCATTGCCTTGTACCCCTTTGGGGACTCACAACACAAAGTCTAATGGAAATTCAAATTTATGCAGTTAGGGATTTTAAAAAAAATGTTTTTATGCTAGTAGATTCCATCTGGGGATTTTCTGTTATTCGGAAGGTATAGTCTATAAGCCTTAGTTCTACGAATAAACCAGGCAGTTATTCTGGAGAGTATGTCCATTTTAGAGATAAAAAATGGACTCAGAGAGCATAAGAAGCTTATGCAAGACTACAAGATCTAGTAAGCACTCAGGCCAGCACTGAAGTTAGGTCTTCAGAATTTTCCATTTAGTGTCTGATTACTCGGGAGAGTCTAAGTACAGCTTCTGTAACATTTGATGATTTTATGATGTGCTTTGGGATTTATGGATGTTATTTTGTTGGTACCTCTCCACCTCATAATCCGCAATAGTAATGTCTGTCTTTTGTCTATGAAATGCATAAAAGCACCCAGAGGTAGTTAAGTGGTGGGTGCATCCAATAAATACATAAATCATAAAAATACAAAGAGCATATGATGACTGGTTCCTATCTGACAAACCTGTTTCCTTCCTGACAAGACATGGTGCCCTGTGGTTCTTCATGTGGGGAAATAAATGTCATAAGTTATCAGCCATTTAGTATTATGTCTTGTATGCACCTCGAGTCCTGTGGGGATTTAAATTTCAAATTGAGGCACCTCGTTTACGAGGCCTGGCGTAGCCTCCAAGTAGGCAAAGTCAGTGGATCCTTTTAAGAGGTTATTTTCAAACCCTCAAAAATATCTCTTCTGTCTCTAAAACAATTTCTCCTGCTGATTTGCCACAATCTTTGAAATATCCACTTTTATACAGTTCATTGTTTAGTTATGAAAGGTCTTTTTCATTTATTCCAGAAGTATCTGTTGAGCTACAACATATCATCTGGCATTGTTCTAAGTGGAAGATGAAGTTATAAGCAGAAGAGACAAAGACCAACCTTCATGGAGTTCTCTTTTGAGAGGTTAGTATAGTCAGATGGCAGGACTGGGAGTCAGAAGATAAACATGCAATAGCAACAATAAGTTAAAATGCTTTCATTCAACAAATAGCAATTATGTGCCTACTATGTAAAAAAAAAAAAAACTGGGGAGCACCTGAGGCTTTCCCCAGGGAATCACTTAGAACAATTTAATTTGTCAGTCACCAAAGAGAGACAAAAAAAAAATCTCTAAGAAATTCCCAGTGTCAATCTTATAATCTTATGTGTGTGGTCTATTTGCACCTCCCTCCCTGCCTCTGAAATCATTTGTTTCAGGTCTGACTTTAGGATCTTTTTCCAAAAGCAGTGTAATAAATGCCAATGTCCGATTCCATAGAATTCCATTCCACACCTGCCTGATAATCAAGCTTGCTTCATTTGCAAAGTACCTATGATGCGCCAGCTATTTGCAACACAAAGAAGTGGTATTCCCTGATTAAACCTCTCGTATCTCTGCTTAGAAGAAAGACAAGTTAAAAGTAAAATTATTTTAGCCCAGACGCTTAAAACCTCTGACTCTTGACAATCTTCCCTGCCATTCCTTCTAAATAAATCTGCCCTGTAGATTCCTGCCAGTTCAAAATGGCATGAACCGACAGAAGTGTTTGCAGGGAGTGTTCTTGTGTTCTATCCAATACAATAGTCACAAGTCCAATACAGTAGTCACATGTGTGACTATTGAGCTACTGAAATGAGCTTAGTGCAACCAAGAAACTGACTTTTTAAATTATATTTTAATAAGTTTAATATAAGTTTAATAAGTTTAAGTTTTTTGGCAGTTGCAGCTCCAAATGCAGGTTTAATAAGTTTAATAAGTTTTTTCCTCTATATTTTGGTTTGGAATGCAGGTACCTGGATTCTTAGGAGCTCCACTGCATCCCCTGGAGCCTTAGAGGCCTCTGTGCTTAGGCAAAAAAGGAGGGGAAAGACATTAGGAGAAACACTGATTTCTTAGAAAAATGAAGAATTCTTCTCACAACCTACTGGCCAAGTACTAATGTGGCCACTCTATGACGCAAGGGGTGTTGGGAAGTGTAGTCTCTCACTAAGCAATAGTCTCTGAGTGATGACTACACACCAGGGAAAAATAACACATATCGGTTGGACAGCTATCCATCTTTCCACGGACAGCATTAGCTGTGCTCTCTGATTGGGATTTTGAAGTTGAGCCGAGGAAAGCACCTAATACATGGCCCACATAAAAGCACCAGCTGTCAGTGAAACTAGGAATAGCATTAATCAAAGTGTCACTGAACTCAATTCTCCAAACAGGAAATCAGATGGAAAGTGTGTGGCAAATTCCTAAGGACAAAGTGCCCTTCCCAGTCAAGGAGAGGCTATTCCCCCATCCCACCCTCTCAGTAGATGAGAGCAAAAAGCCCCCTGGCACTTATTTTCCTATGTTACATGACTCTCTAACTGCCACCCCTCTCGGCATAGGTGCTCAGACATTTGACTCAGACCCTTTCCTCTTCTCACTCCATTTTCAACAACCAGCTTCAAAGTGTGCATTTGGTCACCTAAGTCCAGTTTGAGGGGAGAATTAAAGAAGGTGTGGGAAAGGAACTTCCTTTAATCCCTTTAGTCCTAGAAGGCCTAAGTTGTACATATCACAACAGGAGGACAAATTTGAGTATTTGTGATTTATGACTTTTTTTGGCAGTTGCAGCTCCAAATGCAGGTTTCCTTGATAGTGAGACTTCATTGCTCTGTTATCAGAATCATGAGTTATAGGTATATTGATGACAGTGGAACAATATTATATAAATATCTATCCACAAATAAATACTATGTAATCCCCATATTTCATGTTGTTCATGAGAAGGGCCTGATTTACATAAACAAGAGCATTTCTATGGCATACATTGTTTTGTCTTAGAATTCCATTGTTCCTTCACAGCAAGAGAAATTAGATTATCAATTAGGCAGTCATCCTTGAAAACATATTAATGCTAAACTATAGATATTGATTTATATCAAATTTACATTATGGACAATGATCAGTGATTCTAGGGCTATGACTCCATTGATAATAGAATATAGTTCCTAGAATTGTTGAAAAATATACTTGAATAAGATGATATATTAAAAAAGAACTTAGCACTGTCTAATACTTGGTGAGCATCTGATAAATATTAGCTTTATTATTATAATTTGGTGATTGTCGACATTTTTCCCTCTGATTTCTAACAGTTCACTTTTACTTTGAGTAAAAGTTCCACAACATCATCTCTCTGCATGCTTGGCCCTCTAAACATGTTCAAATGATAGTAACTGGTTCAGGCATGGGCAGGTGACTCGAACCAATTCCCAAAAATACTCGCAAGACATTTTCTGCAACTAGTGTGAAAAGGCACTCTCTCTCAGATTTCTCAGTGCTGTAATACCTTACCGGCTATGGAATAGAGCAGTCTGAGACCACATTGTGGAAATGAAATTCATGCAGAAAACTCAAAAAAAAAAAGTAGAAAGAGATGCACTGAGAGATGGAGCAAGACACACCACATCACGATAATATTTACAACACTGGATCTATGCCCCATATGTACTATAATCTACAAGTCCTCCCTTTATCTTTAGAGCTTATTTAAGAGAGATTCTGTGACTTTCCACATAAAGAGATAAAATGAGAACAACTGGGAAAATATGACAAAGACCTTTTATTAGTAAAACCAAAATATCATCAAATATTTTAATAATCACTAGCTAATCACTAAAACGAAAAACTGTCTGTTGTTCTAAAACTTACAGAAGACAAGCATCCAAAGTCAATGACAACAGAATCGATATCCAATCTACAACAAGCTGCACAAGTAGGGAACAGTTCCACTAGCATTAAAGGGTTAAGGGAGGGAGATGTGGGATTTATACTGGAAACAGAGGTGGAGGGAGGACAACACTGGTGGTGGGAATGCCCCCTCATTCATTGTAACTATGTGCCTTAAATATTACTGTGAACGATTTGTAATTCACTTTTACCACAATAAAAATTTTTAAAAAGGCAAGATTTCATCCTTTAAAAAAAACCTATACACTTAACAAACCACAAAGGTATATTTCTAATTCACATCAGTCTATAGAATTAATACTACCATTACACATTCTGGGACCCATGGTTCTCATGGCAGTTATGATAAAAAGAACTATGGGGACGGGAGAGATAGCATGGAGATAGGGCATTTGCCTTGCATGCAGAAGGATGGCGGTTCGAATCCCGGCATCCCATATGGTCCCCCGAACCTGCCAGGGGAAATTTCTGAGCATAGAGCCAGGAGTAACCCCTGAGCACTGCCAGGTGTGACCCAAAACAAACAAACAAACAAACAAACAAAAAGAACCATGAGCTCTTAACATACTTTACATGGGCATAACATGCACAATATCCCTTAGCTAGAGGTTAGGAGATATTATCAACATCCTTCCATAAGTGCAACTCAGAGAACTGAGGCGACTTTTCCAGAGTTACATAGAACTAAGTTAAAACTAAGAGGTGAAACTAAGCAAGAAACAGAACTAAGATGGACCCACAGCTTTCTGATACTCAATTCATAATAGAAAGAGTTGGGTATTAAATATAACAAGCATTTTCAACTCTCTTGAAGAGAACACCTTGGAGACAGCAGGTTCAGCATTCCTAGGATTTTCACCTGTTTCCTCTGTCACTGTGCCTATTGAAATGGCATGCGTACTTTTACTGTCCCCACATCTTCAGAACTGAGTACAATATATTGTTACTTGTCCTAATGGCCCTGGTATGTCCCTTTTCTTGAATTGTCACAATGTATGAATTCAACTTTCTTTATTCTCATTCGACTGTGAGTTATATGAGGACAGAAACTTGGTCTGTCAAAACCTCACAAGATGTCCCCCAAACTTATCAAAGGGCCTGGCATATAGAGGGGACTCAACAAAAATTGATGGGTTGAATGACAACACGAATGACCAACTAGCATTTTGCAGACCATACATTCTGCTAGAAACATTTTTCACCTTCTAGATTTTAATCTATAATAAGCCAGTCTCACACTGCCCATTTCTTCCTGCACAACAGCCTAACACCCCCTCAGTATCTGGCACAGAGCAATCACTTCCCACATATGTTTGTGAAATATATAAATGAATGAAAAATAACCACAGAAATTTTGGTAAGATTCTACAGCCAGAGTCAGCTTTTCAAAATCAGACTGACCTGTATCACCTTACATCTTTAAACTCTTTAATAGCGGCTTATTACTTTTAGTATCCAGACAAAACTCCTTAAAATTACCACCAGAGCCCTGAAAACAGAAAAGCCCACTATTTGGGGGTCACAAGCTTTGAGAAGCTGATGAAAGTTGAGACCTCCTTACCCCCAGGAAAACAGCAAGCCATGTGTTTATAAGAATAAACTTCTGCATGAAGCTTTACTCGACTGATGGGAGTCACTAATGTCCAGCCCTAGGTCCTTCTGGGACCAGTAAGACCAGGATGGAGGCATCACTCTGGCCCACCCAACTAACTGGTCCTCAGACTAAGAGCAGAGGTTGGCTCTATTCACGGTTTCTCAGCAGCTCCTCAAGTCTGAGGAAGCCGAGGAAGCCCACCCCCACCTGAGTGCCAGCTCCAATAGTTAGCAATTCAGAATGACTTTTAGAGCAATCCCTCAGTCTCCCCTGATACTTGTCTGACAACCCCTTAATCTTGGCAAGAACTGCATTAAAACACCCTGTCATCATCTTTGCTGCACACAAAGGCAGCTCAGAGACACTGCCATTCACTTAGAAGCAGATTCCTCCAACCATTTGAGGAAATTCAGGGTGTAGTGTAGGGGCAAGACTGCAAAGCCAGTGCTCAGAGCACACAGGTGGACATTCCAAGATGCATGGGGCTAAAGTCAGACTGGAGGTGAGCTGTTTTCTTTCTGGGGATGATCAAGAGTCAATAAAAGGAATGTTTAGGTGACCACTGTTCTCAAAGCTCAGACCCAGGCCCCTTTGGATTAAAACAAAACAATGGAACCACAAGATGAAAAGGTGTTGGGAAAATATGTTGAGAATGGGATTCATTTTTACAATTCCAAGAGCCTGGTTTGCTACCTTGGTTCTACATAATCTGTTTTATCAGCTACTTTGGTGACCTGTAAAATTTTAGCCCTTTATTTATTTTTAATTGAGACCAATGTGAATTACATGTCTTTCACAGTTGTGTTTCAGGCACATAGTGACAGTGAATTAGGGCTATTCCCATCACCAGTGTTGACCTCCCTCCACCATAGTTCCCAGCATGCATCCCATACTTCCACCCTTAGCCCCTTGGACTGCTAGTGTAATAGGTCCATTTTGTTGCTTAGATTCTTATAGTTTGGGGTCTCTTGGTTCTATTGTCATTAACTTTGGTTTGGGTATTTATATTTGACCATTTTTTAATTTCCACTCAATGCTACTAAGACCACTTAGCCCTAGGTAACATCCACTTTTTTTTCTTTTCTCAATTTGTGGGAAGACATAGAAATATGAGGTAGAACTAAAATGATTCATGCTCTATGATTCTGTACAAAAGACAGGAGCCCCTATCTAGAACCTATAAATAAAATTAGAAGAAGAAAAAGGGGAGAGCAGACATGGCTTTTTTTTTTTTTTTTTTTTTTTTTTTTTTTTTGCATAGGCACAGTAAACATTGGGGAAATTAGAAAGGAAATTCCATTGGCCTAAGTGAAGCAGACAGGGTTTCTCTACTCTTGAAGCATACTGTCATAAGACTGACGTCAGGCATGTTAGTTGTCAAACACCAAGGTCTTTCTTTTCTTTTATTTATTGTTTTGTTTTGGTTTTTCGGGCCACACCCATTTGATGCTCAGGGATTACTCCTGGCTAAGTGCTCAGAAATTGCTCCTGGCTTGGGGGGACCATATGGGATGCCGGGGAATCGAACCGTGGTCCTTCCTTGGCTAGTGCTTGCAAGGCAGACACCTTACCTCTAGTCCCACCTCGCCCCCCCCCCAAGGTCTTTCTTTATGGTTCCAGTAAAAGTTCTGCTCAGTGATGGTTGTCATAATCTGTAGAGTTACAGCCCTTATGATGGGCTTGGATAGTGGTGGATACATGGGACCTTTCTCTGCCATCCCAGGCCAAGTGGCTTTGCAAACCCCTTCAGCCAGTGGGTCTGAAGGTTCATGAGAGCAGCAGGTATAGAACTCACTCACACACAGGCTTCAGGAAGTATCAGCTTTATTCATACCCTATCCGCAACATGTGTGGTCTATCTTAACCATTTATGCATGCTATCCTTAGCTTGCCCTGTGTCTTAGCTTTTCCAGCCATGTCTCCTCCTCTTACCTCTCCATGATGGCTCCATCCTTAATCCCTTGGGTCAAAGGTCTTATCTAACCTTCCCAAGACCCCTCCCAGGAATGGGTGGGTCTTGCAGGTAGTTACACATAAATCAGGGTGAAGTCACAATAGTCAGCCTTCAGTAATTAGAGGTCTTGACTTTTGCACTGGTCCTAGGATGGAGTATCTTCTGATTTCATCTCACAGTTTAAGTTGTGAGGAAGGGCAACCTTTCTTTAGATCAAGTTGTTCCTGTTTCCTCATCTCATCGTTAGGGTGTTATATGACCTACCCTGGAGCAAATTGGTGCCAGGGCAGTATTAGGGCCTCCCTGAGTTTGATTTCTGGTACTGGTTCAGGGAACTGTGCCAGTTCTAAGTTTGGGATACAGTGTTCAGGGTTGAACAGTTGATGTCTGATCAATTGAGGTCTAAGTCAAGTCCTCATGACAAATGTTCAGGGTGGAAGGCACCCCTGCATTATAAAAATGTATGGGTTCTTATCCCTATTATATAATAACTTATTTCTATACATAAAAGTTCCCAGTTTTAGTGTGCCTATGCTAAAAGGAAAGATGCCATATTATATTATTGGTGCATTTGTGGGTTGCAATAAGCTATACAGTGTCTGTGCCCTGATTTTGACCTGAGGTCTTATTCCAAGCAAGGCTTTTCTATTAAATTTCCTACTAAGTAGAATCAAAACAAGCAAAAAAAAAGGAGGGGCTACCTCTACATATGAAAATAAACACTAAGAGTTATAACTATTAAGGAGATGCATCTACAGAAACACACAAAGAAAATATTGATATTGTCAATAAAACTTTTGAGATAGTCTGAGGGAGGGATAAGATCCAGGGTACATTTTCATCCCACATCTTGGTCTTGTGGAGTCTGAAAAATGGTTTGCAGCAATCAGCTATCAGGCAGTGTCCTCAAGCAGAGGGTCCTTCTGGAGCTGAATCCTGTGGCAAGCTACAGTCCATCAGAGGGGAGTGGGAGGAAAAAGGGCCCTAGAATGAGTGAGTCAACAGGAGCAGTGGCTGCAGCTTCTTGCCTGGGGAAAAGATAGGGGTTTGGGAGGGTGTATTTTCACTTTGGGAACTGGGCAGGGGAAGGTCCCGGTTCCTGAGGAGTTAAGAGCTAAGAGTAAAGAGGGTTAAATAGGGAGAGATAATGGAGCAGGGTTGAGGGAATTAGAGGATATAAGAGGTTTTGTAAGGTGGTGGATGGGGAGAGGGAGAGATAATATAACACAGACACCATATACAATATAGGCAAGGATTATACAGATTGGGCAAAAATAGAGGAGTCCACCACCTACTACCAACCCACTCACACCCACTTATAGACAGACATTGGAGATCTGTTTGTAGGTTGTAGTTGGAGGCCTGATCCTTATGGGATGAGTCAGAGTGCTTAAAAAAATGGGGCTGGCACATGGGACGTAGTCAAGGTTTTCCAATTTCTAGGCACTTCATCAGTGGTGAGAGAAAACGTTATCAGTGGTGTTCAGTGTTAGATTATGCATGGAGCATTTTAGGATAAACCTAATTTTCACGTCTAGAGTACTAAACAATATGGTAGTGAACACTATAAGAGGAGCATACCCCATGTAAATCAGAAGATTTACCTAGTCAACATTGAATTGACTAGAGTAATAAACATATTTTCAGCTTACACCATTATGATATCCAGCATGTGAATTGCTATGTCCACCATGTGCCAAGCACTATCTCAGACATGGTATCCAGTCACAAACAGCATGAAGCAGGACCTTCCTTTTGCATTCCAGATTACATCATCTCATTAAAAATGTACAACTTCATTGAGTGGATTCTAGGCCAATCAGCAGATAAAGAATGTAAAGCATAAAATGCCCAAGGCATTACAGCTGTCCAATTCCATGTGGTTATTAAGTCACTAAACTGCAATCAGCCATGGTTTCTGCATCTAAAAGATAGAAATAATATAATGTGCAACAAAAGAATCATTATAAGCTTCAGTAAGAGCACCCATGTCAAAGCACTTATCACAGAATCCAGCAGAACTTTTCTCATGGCTCCAACCTCTTCTGATCTTGACAGGATTGTCATGCAGACAACATTTGCTTGCTTGACATGGTGAGGGGCCCACATTAAGATGATAGTATGGATTTGCTTTGCAAAGAGGTTCGACCAAACCCCTTATGACCCCATGACTCATTAGTATGGAATATAATGAATATTGAAAACCATGTCTATGGGTCAACTATAGGCGACCCAAGAAGGGAAGGACAAAATTATTATCTGATAGACTAGTCCACATACAAGCCCCAGAGCAGAACATAGGGATCTTAAACTGCTTTGGCATTTGATCACTTAATAATTAAGCACTAGTCTCTATATTGAAGCTCTGACTCAGATAATTCCTTGTTGCGGGAAGGTATCCCAACCCTTATCTCTACCAAATATTTCCAAGCTGTGACCATAAAACACTTTTTCAGACTGACAAATGTGCTCTTTGAGGTACCAAACAATACCCGAGAAGTTCTCTGAACTAACTTCTCTGTGCTTCAATACCCACATTGTAACTGGAGACAGTGATGGTAAATAGTCTGTCTCAAGGCTGGAAGGATAGCACAGCAGGTAGGGCATTTGCCTTGCACTTGGCTGACCTGGTACTGACCCAGATTCGATCCCCATCATCCCATATGGTCCCCTGAGCCTGCCAGAAGTGATATTTGAGCTTAGAGCCAGGAGTATTCCCTGAGTGCCTCCTGATGTGGCCTCCAAACAAACAAACAGAATGTCTGTCTCATCTAGTCCTGAAGACTGGATCAAATGGCCTGTCTAGCTGAGGTGTAAAGATTTGCCCATAGTTAGAAGATGAGAACATTTTATTGATTGATTATTGCAGTTTCCACCAAGGAACGATTATCTTTGCCAGAACAGGACAAGCTTTCTGAATTGGGAGATGGAAATTCAGTTCAGCAGATATATCTTAAGGGTCCATTTTTACAGACATAAACAAGTGTTTGGAAAAAATTGTTGTATAAGAAGCATACTCTGGCCTTAGGGAGCTCTCTATCTTATAAAAAGTTCACAGTCCAGAATCCGAGTCAAATCCCAGCTCTGCCACTTATATGTGTGACTAAGGCCAAGTTTGCCTCTTTGCTAAGTCTCCAGAACTCTAAAAGAAAGGTAATTATAAACATCTCCCAAAGATTCAGCTCTTCACCAGTCAACCACTTTCCTCCCACCCAACAATCCCCAAGTCTCATGATTACCTGATTACTTTCTCTTTACCACAGTCTGAGCCTCCCTAACGGAGTTGCCATTTCCTTCCTATAACGTTTACATCTAAGAGCAAAGAGGTCTGAAGTCTAAAACCAGAGGAAACTGGACTCTGGGCCTTGGCGAAGTCACTACTCTGTCTCACCCACCAGTTTATTCTCCTGTACAGTGAGAATACAATGATGCCCAGTTCATGGTTCTAGAGAGGGAGTAAGCGTAATCACTCATGCAAGATCACACAGAGCACAGCACTAAGGAAGCTCTAGGTATCGTATCACCATGGAGACAAAAGGACACAAAAAAGGGATGAAGATGTAGGAATTGGGGAGGACTCAGCCATGCTGGGAAAGAGGAATCTGTAGCTTTTCTAGACCCAACAAAATTCCTTTTGAGAGCTAAAGCAGAGGCCTTGAACCCAGTCTGTCTGCCAGACCAGAGACATTACCTGCAAACTTTTCAATTCCCAAATCTCCCTGCCCCGGCCTCTTCCTGGACCAACTGCTGCAGCTTTTGCAGGCTCTCACCAAATGGTTCAAGCAGATTAAAATATGTATGTGTATATTTATGAGGACAAGAAAGAGGAAGAGCATAACTTGTAGGCAGAGGCGAAATTTCCTGCCTCCGAAGCGCAGCTGGATGGCAGGGGTTCTAACAGAAAACAGCCGCACAATTAGCTGAAGTGCTGGAGCTGTCTGCAGCAGCCTGCTTACGCCTGGTCTCCATAGGTGGCCTCCCAGTTCATCAGTTCATAAATAAGTAATTTGAAATGTGTTCCTCAGGGAAATTTTCCTCCTGTTCTCCCCCAACAGACTGTACTCATCACTTTTCCCATTCTCCAGGTAGCTGCCGTCCTCATTTATAATGGCCAGAGGAACTGCTCTGTTCTAATTCCTGCTTCATTACATTGTCTAATGCAAGTTTTCACCAGCCCCACAACACCGAGTCTCTTTATATTGATAAGGAAAAAAATTTTTGCATATATTATTTATTGGTACTTTGGAAGTAGCTTTGCTACCAGTTTCAGTGGAATATTTTTACATTCAAAGAAAGGCAGGTACGTTGAGCTCTGAACAGTGGTATGAAGTAGTGATCAGCTCTCACGTGGCCCATACATGACAGGCATGCAGCATGCAGCCCATGGACTTCACATACTGTTCTATACTCCCCGTGGATAGCCATACCCTAAATCTCCTCTGCTCCTTCCACCTTGGTCCTTGCCACAGTCATGGATATGGGCAGATATTTAGCACACATCTGGATGTGTTGCCCCAACCTTTCGTTTCTCCACTCAAGAAATGCAAAAGCAGATTCCCAGCACCTGGTGACTTAGGAAAACCAAGGTCCCCCACTGGTGAAGCTAATGGAGTCACTAATTTGCCTGGCCAATAAAACCAATGATTTCTATTCTAAAAGCCTCTCAGTGAAGCCTCCGGGGCTTGCTCCAGGGTAATGGAGGGGGCCAATAACCTAATTATTTTTTTAAAGCACTAACTGTACCTTTCATTATAATAATGCATATAATTGATTTTACTGATTATGTCTTTCATAGTATCTATTAGTCACTGGGAACTATATTTACTTCTTTTTGTTGTTTTTATGATTGTTTAGCTTTGGGGTCTCTGTTATAGGTAATTAATAAAATATGTTAATCTGAGAGTAATTTACCTAATGAGATCTCCAGGAATTCTTTGCTCTCCTTATAAAGGAGTTCCTCAGAAGGCTTTTGTGGGGAAGAAGGAAAAGAAAGCTTTTCTGTGAAATCTTGGCACAATCTGAGGCCTGAATTCAGATTTATTTCTTTGTTTTCTTAGCCTCTAAACAGGCAGAGGACTATATCTAAAGGATTTAAAAATCAATGTCAGGAACAGTCCAGTTTCTAAGGAAACTGTCCTCTTACCTCTTGACTAGTGCAAAAACCAGAACACCAGCACACTGCATGCCACACCCAGTGATAACTATCTGATGGGCAGATAGGGGGTCTGGCCCACCAACTATGGAGTGGTTCCTTAGGAAAGGAGATATAGTTTAGAAGGAGACTAAACTATGGTTTATAGCAAGAAACACAAAAACCAAGAAGTGAGACAAAGAAGAGTAAGATAATAGATGAGGACAAAGGCACATCACACTATCTGTTGGGAAGGGGAGACAAAACTCTTGTCTGGCACCCCTATTCACCTCCATCTGCAAGAGATGTGGTGTAACATCGAGAAAGAATTCATCCTCCAGGATGCTATGAAAGCCTGTACTGCCCGACACAGTTTCAATTCCCAATGCCTCAGATGGTCTCCCATTCCTTACTAGGAGTGATGCCTAAGTACAGAGCCAGGAGTAAGCCCTTGCACCACAAAAAATCAAAGCTCACTGGTCTTCAATGGATACTCGAGAACCACTAGCTTAATATTAATTATATTGGTCCTTCCTGAGAACTATTAGCAGGGATGAGAAATAAAATTTTGGAGACATACAGAGGGTGTTCTACTGTGATCACTGGGGATAATTCTCTGTCTCTCATGAACAGCAGAAACTTCTTCCTAGGCAGGGCTCAAGTCTCCCAGGCAGACAAAGAACATTAGCCCAAGGCTAAATTGAGTGTGGTTTGTGGATTATAAGCTATGTTGTGTATGGACATCTCACATGTAGTCCTGAGAGCCAAAACAAAGTGCAGCCCACCAATATAAAATATCTATCATATGTAAAAGAAGCGCACACAGGCATGTATCACATAATAGTGTTTTGGTCCACACTGGACCACATCAATAACAGACTCCCAAGTGGACCTCATATATAACAGGCCTCCAACTGACTATCCCATCAAGCTGATGTGTGTGGTCAGCTAAGTACTTTCGGAAAGTCCAGAATATTTCCAGAATATAGGCCATCATTAGTCAAAGCATGATTGTTCCAAAGAAAGATACACAGATAGGCATATAGACATGCATATAAATCACATCCATAAACTGCCAATATATAAGAAAGGAAACTATTGCAAACCTTTTACTGATTGAGAGAAACTGGAAGTTATTTAGCTCTTACCCATAAAAAGCAAATTATGAGAATCAATAAAGCTGAAAGCCCCTTCTTTCCATTTACTGCTATGACTACACCTTTCTCTAGAAAGTCAGGTCCCAGAAATCTTTGTAACCCAAACTGGTTTAAATTTAGACAGAGATTCCTTTGAAAAATAGATAAAGGGTCAGAGCGATCATACAATAGGCATGCAACTGAACCAGGTTTAATTTCCAGCATCCATTCCCAAAGGTTCCCTTTGTTTCAGCAGGAGAGCCAAAAATAACCCCGAGCACTATTGGCTGTGGATCATAAGTAAATTAATAAATAAATAATTAATTAAATAAAAGAAGTAAATAACTGTTCTCACTTTGTGATTTCTCACAAAGTGTACTAGCCATTTGAAAGGCTCTTTCACATAGATCAGCTCTCCTCGCAAAACTGAGTTTGTCAGATTAAGGGATTCTCTGATTGATTGTCTCACTTTGTAGAAAAAGGAAATCTGAATTTGCGCTGGTTTACCAAAAAAAAGAAAAAAGAAAAAAAAACTACACTTAGTATCATAAAAAATAAAGTAAAACAGAAACAGTCACCAAGGTTACCCAAAAGCATGTCCATACAATCTGCTTACACATTCAAAAATCCTGATGACAATAACAAAGAAAATGCCTGTGCCTAAGACTCCAATAAAGCAAGGAAACCTGAAACCAATTTGCTGTGGCTGCTCCTGGTGCTCAGGAGGAGGCCCGAGGGTCATTCTGGCCAGAAGTTCAGGCAAAAGCCTCAGAATACAATGCTGCTGTGCCCTCCTGTTGCCAGTGATTATCGAGGCCACCTCATAGGTACTAGAGGCTTCCAGGGCTGCATTCTGTGATGCTCATGTGGGTTGGGAATTGAATTGGGCCTGGTGCGTGCTAGACACAATTGCTGTACTACCTCCCAGTCCACTTCAAATTGAAATTTTAAATTCGGTATTTGGAAAATATCAATGAATTCATTTTGCTTTCTTGTGCTTTTGTTATCATTTTTAATTTTTAATTTTAAGTTATCTACACTGAGATATCATGTCTTAAAATCTTCATTGAAAGCCATGGAATGAACTCAGGGGTCAAGGACACATGCTTTGCACGTACAAGAGCCCGATTTGGGCCCTAGGAGAACCATCAGGTATAGAGCTAATTCTTAAGCATCACGAGGTGGCCCTTGTGGTCCTTAGCGTTGCAGGGCCCAGGCATCTTAGCATCCTAGAACTCTAGTATTGAAGCATCAGGCCTGTCTGGTCCAGTATTTCCTGGAGTGGCCCACAGACCAATGAGCACTGACTGGTGGGGGTGGGGTGGGAGGGGCTAAATCCATTAAAATCTTAATTATACCCCAAGTCATTGACAAACAATTATACGCAAATTAGAAAACCAAGAAACCGTTATTGGCTACAGATACTCCTCAGCATGGCACTTGGGACGTGAGCAGACCAATTCTAGAAGCATGAAGAACTGTATTCTAATCCTAGCTTTCTACCTACTCCCTCCTTTAGACCTGCTTCCCAACTGCCCAAAACCAAACAAAATTCCCAAGCTGGTGAAATTGGCATAGTTTCCAACATTCACGTATGCTTTGATGGCTGTGGATCCCACATCTTGCCCAAGGTTATACCCCCTGGGGACCAAAGAGAGAAATGAAAGAAATGCCACCTCCTGAATCCAGCTCTCTGGCACAAAGTTGGGTCTGCATCATGCCTGCCTCTTCTTCCTCTCCAGCTTGCCTACCCCCTTCCTCATTGCTATGCATCCCCTCTCTCAGCTATAGAGCCAGTCCATCACCTCTTTCCCACCCCCTGCAGCTCACACAGCAGGTAGCACAGGGGAAGATAGCAATGGGGAAAGACAGCCAGGCACACTGAAGGGGTTACTTTGCCCGGGGACCCCTTTATCTGAAGTTGTCCTCCAAAGCAGAAATGACTTGATTTGCATTTTCCCACTGAAGCATGCAGAGTAGCTGAGGAGTGTTTCTAGTTACCAAGAATCTGCTTCTCTGGTTTGCCCTGGGGCCTTCTCTGGGGCTGGAGCAGCTCTGAAGACACCTGTATGCAGTCCATTTAAATATGAGCTTCAGACCAATCTTTTTCAAAGGGGAAAGACTAATGCCTTCTTCAGCATACTTTATACTTTATTTCTTCGATGCTGAAGGCAGAAATTAACTCTCTCTAGGCCAGGATTTGTGTCCTCTGTCTTTCTTTCCGTGCTGCCTTCCAGGTTCAGAGTGGCTGAGAACAGCCTTCCCACCTTCATTCCACCATTCGCTCATTCAGCAAGTAGTGGCTGAGAGTCTGCAGAAACCCTGTGTTGCTGCGGGAAGTCTGCAGAAGCAGTCTTAACAAGCAGTCGGCTCTCAAATCACTGAATACCTAACTTGGGGGACACAGGCTATGCCCAGATGGACCCTTGTGTGACTCGGAATGTCAATGCATCGCAGAAAATGGCTCAGGCAAGACCACGGCTTATCGGGAACCTCTGCCTGCCCGCATTCATAGACAGGCCTTTGTTATCTAAGCAGGCTACAGCCTGCTGTGCTGGCAGCCACTGGCACATTCTGACTGAACAGAACCAGAGTGAGAGAGCTGCTGTCATTGCCTTAGGTGTTTCACCAGAGCTTTTTTAACTGCCTGTTCATGGCACCAGGCTTATTGTCACCACCATGGTGGCCTCTACGTCACTCTCTCCCAAAGTCCATTTTCCTGGAAGACGTCCTGCTTCACCATGAACTTTATACATGAAGTCACAGTCAGTATTCTTCCTCGGTGAAGCCACCCCACAGATCCACCTTCCTTGCCAGGTATCCTGGAGATCTGGGAATTAAAATGTTCTCTAGACTTTTATTCAAGTAACAATAATACAAGTGGACAAGTAATTAAAGCCGTCAGAGCATGCTCGCCCCAGAAGGTAATCAATAAATATATGGGATGAACATATCTGTGAGGGGAGAGGGTCAAAAGAGAACATTCAGGGGAGGGCAGCTGTGGTACAGATACAGGAGAACAGCATCACCTTCCGCTCCCTAACGAACCCCTGACCAAGGCTTCTTTTTTCATTCAGCACATCTACTAGTTGCTTCATGAAATACTAGGAGGCCGAGATGTGTTTCTGAACAATCCTCAGCCATCATGAAATCCTAAAGAATTCAGCAAGGGGGCCCGGGAGATAGCATGGAGGTAAGGCGTTTGCCTTTCATGCAAAAGGTCATCGGTTCGAATCCCGGTGCCCCATATGGTCCCCCGTGCCTACCAGGAGCAATTTCTGAACATGGAGCCAGGAGTAACCCTGAGCACTGCCGGGTGTGACCCAAAAACCAAAAAAAAAAAAAAAAAAAAAAAAAAGAAATTCAGCAAGAAGAAACTGGTGAGCTTTTTCTCCCCCAAAGGAGGCAGGGGCCTTCCTGGGGCCCTCCTCAACCTTCCTTCTTTTGAAGCATAGAAATTCTTACCTTCTTTGTGTTCACTTTGGCCTTTTGACAGTATTTTTTTTTCACTCTTAATTGGGGCAGTCAACATTTTAAAAACTTCAGGTCACAACCCAGAAAGCTCTCTGACCTGGGGGCTCTGGTCTCCAGTCCTGCCAGTACCAGTGACTGCACAGTGCCCATCTTCTCTGTAACAGTCAAGGCTCCGGGCAGCCTTTGCACTGGCAAGCCCCACACTCCAGCAAGCTTCCTTCCAGGGCCATGAGAGAGCCTATCACTTGGGAGTCTAGAAGAACCAAAAGATTTCAAGGAATTTATTCCCTTCAATCTCACCAAAAAGTAGCAACACTAATAAATTCCAGGCAAACAACCAAAACCACCTTTGCAGTGGGCTGATACTGCTTGGAATTCCATGGAAATGTGGGTTGATTTTTGTGATGCACTGATGTGTTGGGTTTAAAAAGAGAAGTGACTGCAAGGATGCACCTTCATCTTGTCTAACATATGGAGGATCATTCTTTGCTTTTGTTTTGCTTTTGTCTGGGGTCGTCATCTGGGGTGGTGCCAGGGCTTACTTCTTGCTCTGCTTTCAGAAATCACTCCTGACAGGCTCGGGGACCATATGGAATGCAGGGATTGAACCTGGTTAGCAGCAGCAGCAGACAAGGCAAATGTGGATGGCCGTTTCTGACAGTAAGAATGCTAACTTTACCTGTGTGCTTACTAGAATCTGCACACAAGACACCACATGACATATTAGGCCTGTCTCTCTCACTCTCAAAGTCTGTCACAATGCCAACTCTGCTAGAATTTGACTCAATCAACAGCAAAAAAGTTCCCTTGAAAAGAAAATGCTTTTTATAAAATGAAAACCACAGAGCAAATATGCCTCTATAAAGATGAAAATGCCTTCTAGAGTCGGAGAGAGCCTGAGGCAGAGGACGGTCTCCCCAGAATTCACTGGCCTGCAATGCACTTAAAAGGCAGAAAGAGAAAAGTGTCATTTTAACCAGGATGACTTTGCAATGATATTAAGTTAACAATCAGGGAAGGACCCAAACCCCACCTCACTATTTTAACAAGTAATCTCCCTTTCCCTAGTTCCCATTGTGAGTTGCAAGAAATAGAGAACATGAAATAAAATGTATTTCTTTTCAAATGGATGTAGCTGGCCTCTGTGCGGGCCTTAATTTCAGGCATCATTTTAATTAGGGAAGGCGAGAAAGTTTCTCAGGCCCACCCCCTTCCCTGTGTCTAAGTCAGTATTTCACAGAGAACTGGCAACCACCACAATGTTGCTTGACAGAAGAAACTTTTCCTAGTATTCCTGCAGTCCCCAGACAATAGCCCTCATTCCTCCTGCATTAACTAACACACACAACTTTCTTCCTCCCACCTTCCCACAGCCCACACTGCTTCTCTCCCAAATGTATAACATCACTGTGAAGGCTAATTATCAAATAATGCTTAAGCCTTTGGGAGCAAGATACAGGAGGGTTCTAGAAATGTTTTTAAACGTTCCTAGGCTGCAAAAAAAATGTGATTCATTGAAACAAAATGCGTGGTGAAAAGTTTCAAAACTAAAGTCAGTCTGAAGCATTGAAATACACATATACACATGTATTACATACATGCAATATTGTAATATGTAATGCATTGTGTGTATAGTGCCCATTTTAATAGGCCACAGAGGTCCTTTGACATTCTAGAAGTTCTAAGAGAAAAAAATTCAAGTTTATTGGTCTATCCTTTTCCAGATAAAGGGAGATCCATTCATATTTCTGTCTACCATTTCCTTTCTTTAGCTGACTGTGGGACAGGGGGAAAATAGGCTGCCTCTTTGAAGAAAAGAGAGTCTGGACAACTCTAGCCTGAATGGGAAGAGTCAGAGCCTGACAGATGCAATAAAGCAGGTTCACAATGGCAATCACACACACACACATACACATATGGTACATTTTATTAATTGCCATATTGCTACACTACATGCTACAGTGATCAGGAGGCTGGATGGATCAGGAGACTGAGAAACGACACTAGCCCCTAGTCCCATGCCCTCCACTCAACACACACATTTCTTTTCTGTCTTCATCTTCAGAGAAGAAACGGTGGCCTGGATGCACCTGTGTGAGGTCCAGTCTCAGCTGCAATGCATGGCAAAGGTAAAAATAGCACCACGGAGAATCAGATGTCAACTGTCCCAGGAGGCTGAGCAGTTATAGAACTGAAGGGGGGGAAGGGAAGAGGGAGATTGAGGCTTCAATGAAAGTGTGTGCACAATACAAGTGATGCAGAGCTTAGCAAGTACAGAGCTTCAGGACAGAAACCCACTTCCTAACACCCTCCTCATTAGAACCCCCACTCCACTCCTGTCCTTGCAAATTCTATGATGGGAAAGAGAGCCCAGCCCTAACCCCAGGTCAGAAAAACCAACAAGGGCTTCTGAAACTCTCTTCACAGAAGGATCAGCTTTGTCTTGGCACAGAAGAAGAGATAGGGTCCTGGATAAATAGAAAAGCTAGTCCTACAAACAGTCTTTACTGTGCATGCTCCCCTGAAACTTCCTGCCTCACTCGTGGGATGAGATATGAATGGAAATAATGAGCAAGTGTCCATCAGCGTCTTTGGCTTCCTCTCCGCCAATGATTGTCGTAGGCCCAATGCAGTAATGGGATCACTGAGACCAATGATCACTACTAATTTGCACTCTTGCCTTTTGATGAACTACTCCCATCCAAATTAAATGCAGTTAACAGGAGATTCTGAGGCCACAGTGTCCTCAAGAATCCTGGCACAGCTTCCAGGAAAGTGGATAGGGAAGAGATTCTTATGAGGAAGCAAGCATAAATGTCAAGTAAAGTAGAAATTTCTGTTTCTTTGAGGAAATGGAAGCCACTGAAGAAATTTCAGGTGAAGGCTATTTTGAGCTTCTGTACTAATTCCAGCCTGGAAATGGGTTTCTACCCACTGATGTTTGGGACTTGGGGGTGGAAAAATGCTTATGTGTGTGGCAGGCTCAATAGTGACCCTTCAAAGATATCCAAATTCAAAATGGTGAACCTTATTTTGGATAGTAAAAGGGATTTTGCAACTATTATTAGACTAGGGGATAGTATTCTTAATTATCTAGGCAGGACATTAATATCATCATAAGAGTCTTCTCAGAGGAATGCAGAGGAATATTTGGCAAGAGGAAAAAAGAAGGCAATTATAAAGGAAGCAGATATTGGGGTTCTCTTGTTTGAAGAATAAAGGCATCCAAACAATGAGACAGAGACAGTTACTAGGAGCTAAAAACAAACAAAACAACAAAAGGACTCACATGGCAAAGAAGCCAATCCTGCTCTCCAGTACAAGAATTCCTTCTGCTAGCACCTTGATTTTATCTTTTTTGTTTGTTTTTGTTTTGTTTTGTTTTTCTTTTCTTTTTTTTTATTTTTATTTTGATCAAAGTGCATTACAAATCTTTCACAGAATTATTTTTGGTACATTGTGACAATGAATGAGGGGCATTCCCACTACCATATTTTGTTTTTCTTTTGAGGTCTACCCAGTGATACTCAGGGATTATTCCTGGCTTTTTACCCAAGGATGGCTCCTTGTGAACTTAGGGACAATATGGGATAGAGGTGATATAAATCAGGTTGGTGATATAAATCAAGAGAAACACCCTACATGTTCTACATTATATCTTTGGCATCCATTTGGGGATTCTGGTTTCTAGAACTCTACTAGTGTAAATGTGTATTGTTTTAAGTCACTGAAATTGTGGAAATGCATTATAGCAGCAACATTATACTTCAGAAGTAAAAATCCAGGTCATGTGAATCAGTGATTTCACTGTATTCTATTGATTTTATTTAGAAATGATACAGGTTGTTAGAGAATAATTATTTTATTTTTTTCTAATACAACATATAATAATATGGCTGTTAAGGCATTAGTTGTACGTATTAAGTCATGAAACATGTTTTAATCAGACTGATTTCTATGCCTTTCCTTATTTCATTTTCCTTTACAACAAGGTTACCATTATTCTCATTATTTTAGCATTTATGGTGAAATGAATAAACAAATTAAATATGTTAATTAAAGTGAAACCTCTGTTTCTAATAAGATTTATTTATTGTAACATGAAAAATATTGCTAATTCCATAGAGCTAGGAAGTTCTTCACCTCCAATGCCAGTTTCAGAGTTTGAGAACATATGATCTGAGGAGCAGTAAAAGTCTTTGCTATTATGCAGCAAATTATAGTGTTTATTGAGGATCATAGATGTACTTTATTCAGTGGCCTCTAACAAAATTAAAATAATATAAAAACCATTTGCAGCTATTACTCCAACTCATAAGTCAATTTTAATATGGGCACATATTAAAGCATCATATTAATCACCACAAGCCCAAACAATTGGAGTGTACATTAAAAAGATATAACTGGTTTGGGGCCAAAAATGATACAATGCATCACTAACAGGGGTCCCTAAAAAAGGCAGGCAAGAGAACAGAGGGATCTCAAGAGAACAAAGAAAATATAAAAAAACTATGAGTTAAGAATTTGTTTTTGATAAAGTAATTTGAACTATAGGTTGTAAAAAACCTATCACGTTCCTGAGTATCTGACCCAAAATGACAAGAATTAATATAGAATATGGCGAAAAAAATGTTGCATACAAAAGGAGAAGAAATACCTTGGACATCTATGTAAAAGGAGCTTACTTTTTATAAAAGATATCAAATTAAATTATCCTCAGTTTTTTGACAGCAAAGCTTTTTTGCCAGAAGAAATTAGAGTAATGTATTTAAGATATTCAAGGAGAAAAATGTGAACTAAGAATTTTATATCCAGGAAATCACAAACTGCTAATAACATGCAAAGTCTCAGAGAATATTATCCCCATGAGCCCTTCCTAAAGAGTCTACTAAGAACAAGTTTCAGACAGGTATTGCTGGTGAATACTAGATATAGAGTTACTTGAAGATAAAAGACTAAATGAGCATTAAAAGGAAAAGACGGTAACATGCAATGGCTATAGGATTTAAAATGCAAGTAAAGTACAACTTTTAAAATGATGAGATGATTATCATATGCAAAGAATGTTATATCAGTTTTTAGTAATAATGTGAGTGATAAGACTGGTATTATTCTGAAAATTTTGTAAATTAGAGGAAAAATCAAATGCTGTGAGACATTTTAATTCTACGATCATGGGGCCGGGCGGTGGCGCTGGAGGTAAGGTGCCTGCCTTGCCTGCGCTAACCTAGGACGGACCGCGGTTCAATCCCCCAGTTCCCCATATGGTCCCCCGTGCCTGCCAGGAGCGACTTCTGAGCGAATAGCCAGAAGTAACCCCTGAGCGTCTCCGGGTGTGGCCTAAAAAAACAACAACAAAAATTAATTCTACAATCATCTATGTCTTCAAGGACTTTCTGGTGAAAGAAGGAGCTGCTGGGGCAATCTAGAAGATATTAAGCAAACACTCTGTAGATGTGAATCTAAAATAGAAATATCAATATGAACTTATGAGGTATTTGCTTATTCCAGAACTTTCCATTAAAAGGACTTAGAAACAAAGGTCAACTCAATAGCACTGAGCATCTTTAACACTCAGATTTGATCTCTAAATGACAGGTCCCATTGAAGTAAAAGAGAGTTTCTTTGAGAAATGGCTAATTCCAGGTTTGAGGCAGGAAATGTCCATAATGAGTTTGGAACATCTTGACATGCAGTTAGAAGGAAGATGTCAAAAACTACTAGGATCATGTCAAAAGAACACGAGAAGCACCCTGAAGAGTTTTGCACAGACTAAAGATTTAAGTTTTGCAATAGATTAAAGCTCATAAAATAGATACAAATCTAAAAGATCAAAATAACATATATTTTTAAATAAGCGGTCACCTTGTGAGACAATGATCCAATGGTTACCTTGAAAACTAGGTAAATAGAAAACAACCAGATATTTTTCTTTTCTATGTGAGTTGTAGAATTGTATAACAAAATAAATTGCAAATGAGAGAAACTTTCATAGGAGTCCCAGATCAAAATCCAAAGATATGATTAAAATACTAATTTCTAATCCACAAATAATTAAATGGAAATAGACATTGAGAATCTGCTATATCAAATATTTTTGTAAAAGTACTATAAACCCAATACAAGTCATAACACCTACAACTGTACAGAAATGTATCACCCCCATTTTATTGGTGATGTAAACCAAGATTCAGAGAGATTAGGTAAAATTCAATCAAGGTTAATATCTGGTCATAGTTTAAACCAAGAGTCAAACTCACATTCTATTTCCTCCAAGGTTTTTACCTGTATATCACTAGCTGAAACAGAACCATGTATCTTTTAGTGGAATACCATCTCACCATCACTCCCTACTCACAGATAAAGAAGCCAACGCCAAAAAAGAGAAACAACTTGCTTAAGCTCACACAGTCCATGATATAGGTCTCCTAATTGCCAGAAAGGACCCTCATCTCATGAGTTCCCCAGATTCCTTCTGGAATGGCACACTCAACTGGGCCTTTAAAGCACAGCTTAGGAAAGGCTTGCTTCACTGCAAGGGTACATTGAAGGGAAAGACACTGAGGGAAGGAAGTACAGTGTCTGCTATGGAAGGTCTTCACCAGTTCTGTTCCTGCAAGGACAAGTGAAGGGCATGAACCCAGAGAGCTATATTTGAGGTCCAGCCTCTAGTTGTAAGAGAGCTCTGAACCTCACAGGGAAAGCTATTGACAGGTTTAGTCTGGCAAGCGGGGAATTCAGGTTTCAATAGCCCACCCTTTCTCACTCTTACAGCCTTCTGCTCTCCTACTGGTGCTCCCCATTCGCTAGAAACGACAGAAGATCACAAGTTGAAGTTTTCTAGCAATGCAGAATCCAGAGAGCAGGCCATAGAGAGGAGAAGAAGGGAACCTGGAAGGGCAAAAAAAAGACTCCGAGGACACTGCTTCAAGGGGGTGCATCTCTTGTCCAGATGTCAGAGTCTTCCAAAGTCTCCCATCTACTGTCTGTGAAGTGAGGAGGTTTGGGCACATGAAAATAAGGGGAGCTTGCAGCTCAAAGCTGGATAGCTACAGCCCACAGCAAGTAATTACCGTAACATCTATGATCAAAGAGAACAGAAAACCTGCTCTAGTCTACTTGGAACAACAGCAATGCTCTGGACACCTCTGCTTTGGCACATGGAGCAGTGCTGGTGCTTCAGACAAGTTTCAATGGGCATTTGAAAATTAAAATAGAACTAGATGGGGTGCCCTGGACAACACAAGTCGAAGAAACATGTTCGCTATTTACCAGTTCTTTAAAGGCAATGTCTCTTTTTATGTATTTTTTAATTTATTGAATTACCATTAAATAGTTACCATGTTCTTCATAATTGAACGTCAGACATACAATGGTTGAGCACCATTGTCTATCAGTGACACAGTATTTGAGTCTGCCCTCCAACCTGCCTCTACAACAGATATTTTCCCTTCTTTATTTTTTCCTTCTAAACACTGTGCTTTTCCTTTTTTCTTTCTTTTTTTTTTTTTTTTTTTTTTTTTTTTTTTTTTTTTTTGGTTTTTGGGCCACACCTGTTAGTGCTCAGGGGTTACTCCTGGCTGTCTGCTCAGAAATAGCTCCTGGCAGGCACGGGGGACCATATGGGACACCGGGATTCGAACCAGTCCTGGATCGGCTGCTTGCAAGGCAAACAATACTGTGCTATCTCTCCTGGCCAACACTGTGCTTTTCAATACTATTCCTAATAAGGTATCATGCGTATCATTTTACCTCCTTTCAGCACCCAGGTCTTGTCCAGAGTCATAGTGGTTCCTTGTCTATCCAAAGCCCCCTTCCCCACTCAAGACCATTTTTTATTTCTGTTGCTTTGGGCATTACTATTCCTACGATGTTTCTTTATAACCTGCAAATAAGTTTGATCATTTTATGTCTGTCCCTCTCCATTTGACTCATTTCATTCACCATGATACTCCCCGGTTCTCTCTATGTATCACCAAATTTCATGACTTCATCTTTTCTTTTCTTTTTTTTCTTTTTTTTTTTTTTCAGGCCACACCTGTTTGATGCTCAGGGTTTACTCCTGGCTAAGCGCTCAGAAATTGCCCCTGGCTTGGGAGGACCATATGGGATGGCCGGGGATCAAACCGCGGTCCTTCCTTGGCTAGCGCTTGTAAGGCAGACACCTTACCTCTAGCACCACCTCTCCGGTCCCAACTTCATCTTTTCTAATAGCTGCATAGTATTCCATGGTGTGTTTTGGCTTCTTTATTTACTCATCTGTTCTTGAGTACTTGGGCTATTTTCAGACTTCGGTCACTTTGAATAATGCCAGCAATTCCATTCCTGGGAATATACACCAGAGTCCAAAAACACAATGCAAAAAAGTCATTTGCACTCCTATATTCATTGCAACACTATTCACAGAAGTCAGAATCTGGAATGCCAATTTTGTTTTGTTTTGTTTTGTTTTGGGGTCACACCCAGTGATGATCAGGGTTACTCCTGGATCTGTACTCAGAAACTGCTCCTGGCTCAGGGGACCATATGGGACGCCAGGATTGAATCCAGGTCTGTCTTGGGTCAGCTGCATGCAAAGCAAATGCCCTATGTCTGTGCTATTGCTCCAACCCCTGGAATACCAATTTTTAAATAAATATCAATAACTGTTTAAGCAATCTCTTAAAAAAGGCAGGGTAGGCATTCTGGTAAGGAATATTCCTTTTATCTATACTCTCAGCATATACATCCTTGTGATCCCACATTGTAAATGCACACTTTCTCCCCTCCCCCCACCACACACACACACGCGCACACACACACACACACACACACACCCCTCTCTTGGGTTCATCACTACCTCCCATCACTGCTCAAAGGAAGATTCAACTTCAACATCTACTGAGCCTTGTGCCTCTTCCTTCCTGATTTGGTCATATTTTCTATTTAGCTTATATAATCAACAGTCTGATTTTATCAACAATAATGCTTTATGAAGTTTATTTCTTCAAGCAAATTGTGCTCCTCTTTGCTATAAAGTTAATTTTATGTTCTTTGTTCACTTTCCTAATCTGCAAATTACATCCTCCTGTTCCCTGATTACTTACTATTGGAAAATCAACCCCCTTTTGCTTCCAGTTTGAATATGCTCTCCCTTATCTTGATGACCCTAATCTTTTTCTCCCCCTAGCCTCTCCAGGCACTGGTAGTAACCCTTGAGGCTTGCCTGTCCACCAACACAGACTCCCCCAGACTTACTCTGCTGCCTGCTTGCTTGCCTTTTTCCCCCTTCTCATTTTTCTGAAGCAGAGTAAGGGTAGGTGCTCAATTGCATCAAAGAGGATTAGAAATTCTGGGATCTACATCATGTCCTCAGGAAGTCCTAGTGGAGGACAGAGAATTTCTGACACTCAGGGAAATAAGGACATATGCCTGGGAGGCTGACAGGCTAGTAACACATAAAAAAATGACCTGACTTTGTTGGAAGTGCCCAGAAGAGGAAGGACTGCAAAGGGAGAGACATCTCCAGGAAGAAGGAAGGAAACCAGCTCTTTCATAATTCAAAATGTCTGAATGTCAAAGAGAATGAAGTGAGTTTATAACCTTGTAATCATTGAGAGAAGGAAAAGAAGGAAGGAAGGAAGGAAGAAATAAGGAAGGAAGGATTAAGGAAGAAATAAGGAAGGAAGGAAGGAAGGAAGGAAGGAAGGAAGGAAGGAAGGAAGGAAGGAAGGAAGGAAGGAAGGAAGGAAGGAAGGGAGGGAGGGAGGGAGGATTAAGGAAGAAATAAAGAAGGAAAGGAGGAAGGAAGGAAGGAAGAAGGGAGGGAAGAAGGAAGAAAAATAAGAATGAAGAAAGTAAAATTATACAAGGGAAGTATAGTTATTATAGCCATTTAACAGGAAAACAGACAAAGTGGTTGGTTACTTGGTCAGGGTTACAGATAATGGAACCAGAATTTAATTTAATCAAATCTTATTTGCCTCTTGATCCCATATTCAAAAAAAATGCTGTAAACTGAAAATGCAACTCCAAAATCACTATTATCCGCACAGACCTCACTCCAGCTTTGATTCTATTACTCTAATTTTCTTGGAGCATTGCCCTCTTGTTCAAAACTCCTTTAGGCTTCCCAGCTTCTCATACCATAGGCCAGGATAAAGGTGGAGTAAGTCTTCAAAGTAACAGTAAATAGCTTATACTTTAAAGACCAGGTAGAGACTCTGTCACCAATAATAATAATAATAATAATAATAATAATAATAGAATAAGAACTCTTGGTTCTTATTCTATAATTTTATATTATTGTTTCTGGGCCACATCTGGTGGTGCTCAGGTATTACTCCTGGCTCTGCACTCAGAAATTGCTCCTGGAAGACTCTGAGGACAATATGTGATGCTGGGGATCAAACCCGGGGGTGTCCCAGATCAGTAGTGTACAAGGCAAACACCCTACCACTGTGCTATCACTCTGGCCCCAACTTATTCTATAATATTTAAAATGTAATTCCATTCTTAGCATGAGAGGTCTCTCTGATTCTTGTTCTAGGTCCTTGCCATCAAGTTTAAAGTGTTCCTTTCCACAACCTGTCTATCCAATCCTAAAGGTTTTGGGAATTGGGGCTGCAGTTAATAATGTTACAATTTCTTAAGTTATCTTTACTAACCACATCCTAAAAGCAATCCAAAGGCCACTGTTGCTTCTATCTTAGCAAAGTGTGATGTACACAGATCATTCTTTTTGCTAAAATACCTACAAATCCCAGCCCCTTAAGCTATTTTCAAAGGATCCCCAAACACACATGCATAGAAAGGATATGGTCTCAAAATCAGCATTGTGCAAGTGTTGGTTTGAGCCAGTCACTCTGTTGGGCACTGTGACTTCCTCACATAAACCTAATCAGAGGAACCAGAGCAATAGTACAGCAAGAAGAGTGCTTGCATTCTGCGGGGCTGACCTGAGTTTAACTCCTGGCATCCCATATGGTCCTCCAAGACCACTATGAGTGATCTCTGAATGCAGAGCCCTGGGTACATTCAGGTGTGATCCTAAAACAAAATCAAAACAAAACAAAATAAAAAAAAAAAGCAACCTGGTCAGAAGCCCACAAGATGGGGGTGATTAAGAGCATTTTCCAGATGAGCCACTGAGCCTCCTGAGCTTCACGGAATAAAAAACAAACAGCACTGTGTATGGCAAAATGGAAAGGCTGAGAGCCTGCTGTGACCACCACTCTCTAAGCCCTCTTCCCTTCACTGCCATCCTTTTGTGTTAAGTCTGACTCTCCTTCAGCTCTCCCAGAAACACCACTCGAGTGCCCCCAAGATGCATCCTTAGAGGGATTATAGACTCAAGAAACCGGGAGCATTTCACTTCACAGGAGACACTCTCCAACTCTTGGACTTCAGAGGAGGCCATCATTCCCCAAAAGCTGGCACCTTTGAATGCACGCACCATCAATTGAGCAGGGATGGCCTTTGTGAGAGTTGGCGGGCTCCAGGAAAATGTCACAGCCAATAAAAGCACTGCTTGAAGTAGCGACATTGCAACACCACAATACAGGGCAAGTTACTGACAAGTGGCTCCACACTTTCTGCAGTCTGCTGAAAAGTGACATGGTTTCCTGGACAAAAACAACAGGCCAAGGCAGAGGTACGATAGTGTTTAATACCTTAAAGTGAATCTTCTGTCATGGTTCCGTCTCTGTCTCTTTGCTCTGGTTGTCTTGTGGATCTCTGTTCTATGGCCTTTCTCTTCTTAACTGGGCTCTGCTCTCAGTCTGGCTTTCTACTGCAGTGGTGTCTCTTACCCTGATCCTCCCAGAGCCTCCCACTGTCTCCCAGAAGCCAGGAAGAGAAAAATCTCCATCAGGTTTTCTCTCATTACTATATGCCTGCTCCATACTTTCCTGACCAAGCCTCCTATCCTGCCTTTAAAGTTTCTGAGTAGTAGCAGAGACTGGAAAATCTCCAGCTTGTTTGACTCCCCATTTTCTCCAGCCCTCCCCCTGATTTCTGGACACCTAGCTCCAATGCCCATGTCTCCTCCAACTTCTTTGGCCCATTCACACTTTGCCTCTGGCCTTTGTTCCTCTTGGCCCCTTCATCCCTTTCTCATCCCTCCCTTCCCCAGGGTCCCCTTTTGGTTTCCAGCCCCCTCCCCCTTATCTTTGTTTTTCTTCCTTCTGGCTGCTGATAGAGTGGTCGCAGCTATAGGCTACATCCCTTATTGCACATCATACCAAAACAGCCCTGTCCTAAGTAAAAGTCTCAGTCCCTCCATGTGCTGTAGCTCTGTCTGGCATGGAATGAGCTAGAAGGCTGCAGACTACAGCCACCAGTAGTCCTGGGCCTGTAGTTGGCAATGAATGTGGAGAGAAACAGGCTGCTTCTTTCTCCCACTGACCTTGTGTAAGTAAAGGCCAAAGACTTGGCTGGGACCTGTCATCTGGATGCAGGATCTTAAAGACCATTTCTGTCTTCCTTCTTCATAAAGCATGTGCATACATGTGCACACATACACATTTACATATTTATTTTTTTTCACTTGTGTTCAAAGCCCAGGAGATGTCCCTGCTAGAAACAGAAAAGGAGTGGTGACCTCTGGGCCTCTTCATCCCTCTGCCTCTTGCCGTTCAGTGCTAGCAGCTCCGTTGTGCCAGTTCCTGACTGGGCCTGTAGGCATAGAGTTGGCGTCTTACCTTAGAGGACAGCGCCATCTAGCAGGTGAGAATCTAAACCCTTAGCTTGGGGACCGGAGCATTCTTGCCCCAGCTTCCAGCTCCCTAGCTATCTGCCTGTCAAAAAGCCCAGCTGGCGTGAAATCCTGACTTGACCCTTTGTCCCGGTGAGAGAGGAGCTTTCTGATTTCCTCTATTTATCAGTGTCTGATTTCTGTTCCATTTGCGGCCCTCATCCCAGGAATGTGCAATCACATTCTACCAATAGGTTCTTCCTGACACCAGGAAGCTCTCAGTAATTTTTGCAAAACCATCTGAAATAGAGCATCCTAAAGAGAGTTGAAGAAATTCTGCAGAGAGCTTTGCTATGCTTTCTTTCATTTTTATCCTATTCTTTCATTTTTCACTCCTTCCACCGATCTTGAGTATCTACTGAAAACTTAACACTGAGTACTTAATATGGAGTACTTAAGAAACCGTCCTTTTCCGTGGAATTTATTATGCTGAGTGAAATAAATCAGAGGAAGAGAGAAAGACACAGAATAGTTTTACTAATCTATGGGTTTTAAGAAAAACGAAAGACATTATTGAAATAATGCCCAGAAACAACAGAGATGAGGGTCAAGGACTGGATCTTGATGCGAAGCTCACCACATACAGTGGTGAGTTTAGTAAGAGAGATGGCTACACTAAATACCTGACAATGAGTGAGAGAAGTAGAATGCCTGTCTGGAATACAGGCAGGGGGGTGGGAAGGAGGAAGATAGAGGCCATTGGTGGTAGGAATGTTGCACTGAAGTGGGGGAGAGGGTTCTTTTCATGACTGAAATCCAACTACAATCATGTATGTAATCATGGTGCTTAAATAAAGAGAAAATTTTTAAATTAAAAAAAAGAAACAGTCCATTTCTCAAGGACCCCCACAATGAACTCAAATGGGAGACCCTTATATTTGCAACTTGATCTGGGGTGGCTTAGACATTCTCAGCTCAGCTAATGGCTCAAGGGAAGGAGAGAAGCAGTCACAACCAGAAACGCCCCCATTTACCTCTATCAAAATAGCTTCGTTTTCAGTTTTCACTTACTAAGCATCTGTCTATGATTTTGCTTGAATAAATCATTTGGAAGCTTAAAGAAACATTTGAAAACATCTGCTCCAATCTAAATAGCTTGTTCTACAGAGGAGGACATGCCCAGAACTTGCCCCAGGTTCTAGAGTTGGGGTCAAATCTCTTCTAGTTATTGAGCAGTGAGATCCTCAGTTGGCCTGGCCTCTGCAGGGGTGAAGCCAAGAGAACTGCTTTCATTATTTGGCTCCTTTGTTCCCTTCTCTCCCTGCCAGACACAATTAAGCAAGAGATGGGGTCTGAGTTTGCTGAACCTGCTGTGGCAAAATGCTGCGTCAACTCTAGAGACGAATCTTCTAGTTCTGAGATTTACGAAAGGCCAGGAAAGAGAGTCAGCGGGTGTCATAACTTTCCTCTTATCACTTTCAAGGGTTCATATCATCCTCCCACCATATAAAATCCTGTCCAAGTTTCTCTCCTGGCCCCAACCTCGAGCTCTCATTTTAATGTGACCGTCGCTGTAATGCTCTGGCCTCCAAATACAGCAAATTCTGGGCATATTAGGGGTTGGGACTACAATATAATGAATTCTTGTTTGGGAGCCACACTAGGCAGTGCTCAGGGATTACCCTTGGCTCTGCACTCAGGGATAACTCCTGGCAGTTGAGTGAATATATAGGAAGCCAGGGATGGAACCCAGATTGGCATATACAAGTCAGTACTACAACTCTGGTCTTATTAAATAAAGAAGTTCAGTCCTCTGCAGACAGATGGAAAACAAGAAATCTTTTTTCTTGCAAACCTCCACAACCCCTTCCAGAAAAATTGAGAAAGATTCTAAGAATGAGTTCACTGTGAAGTAGAGGGTTTGTCAGGCCTCGTCAGACCTGTCCTTCATGGTGTGTTGCATATAGGCACTGTGTCCTAGGAGCAAGAGTGGAGAATCACACCACTGAAATAAACCCGTAGCCATCCCAATGCCTTTTCTAAGCCCGCATCTACTGATGAGAAAAATGAAGATATTGAGAGGGCATGAGGGTTGAGATCACTCTATTCCTTTGTGGCAACATTAAAACTTGTCCCCCAAAATTTCATCTCCTCGTTGAGTGTCCTAAGATCTCACATTGTCCCAAGAGAGGAAACAGAGCTCCACTTCTTCCTCAGAAGAATCCCTTAAGTCCTCCATTCCCACTCATTCAGGAAGAGAACCAAGGTACAAGTGAAAGGTTCTCAATGGAGTCTATGGCCAACCTCACCTTACTTAGCACAGGACACTAAAGTAAATTTCTTGGAGGCTACTCCTAGACCTGCCTTTAACTAATGATGGTAACAGGACTGGGAGTGGATTCTTTGCTAGATTAAATGATTTCTAACATTCCCTCTATGTCTAAGACTTTGCAACAAGAGCCTTAGGCGGGAGCCATGAGTTTGTTTTTCTTGAAATCAAGCAAGGTTAAGACAAGGGCTATGATGATCCTGGTGCCAAAACTCATGTGAACTGCTCCTTGGGCTCTTAGGACAAACTGCTTCCTTGGAGCTCCAGCTTCCTAACATAGCTACTCCCCTTTCCGTTCCCAATGGAGTTATTACAGGCACTTCTCCCAGGAGGTAGCAATGAGACACTATTCTGCGTCTAGAACTGAGCAATGACCATTTTTATTGACTTCATGCAAGCAGCAAGAAGGAACATTAGCCTATTAATTATCTTTCACCTGAGGCAGGGGGCATGCAAAACCAAGCTGATTCATGGGCCCTGAAAAAAGTTCTAAAACAAGAGCTTGCTAAAATGTTTTAACCTTGTATATGAATGGGCCATGGAGTTGCTACATTGAGAGGCACACAGAAAGAAATCAAGGTCACATCTTAACTTCACACAGAAGCAACAAGCTTGGTTCTTCTCTGTAAACTAGACAGCTTATAACACCTCTGCTCCCTCTTGGCAGGTGAGTCCAGAGGAGCTTCTGGGAATCTTTTTTTTTTTTTTTTTTGATGGGGCATATTTCCTGGGGAAAGAACCTCTACAGGAATCAGTATGTGAACCTGAAGCTTCTTTAGAGTTCAGCTCTGGGGGTGATACAATCTAGATTCAGGCCACAGTACTGTCATGTTCTAATGTGTGCCTCAGACATGACATTTAACTTGATAAACTTCAGTATTCATGTCTGAGAACAGAAGAATCATGGTATCTTGTTAATAAAATTATAAAGATTAAATGGAAGTCCAGCTCAACAGATATTTAGAGCATATATACTCTGAACTGGCTGAGATACAAAGATTCGCAAAACATAGTTTTTAACTGTCCAAAAGTTCGTGGTCAACTAAAGTCAATTACCATATATATCATGGGGCCTATTCAGATAGTTCAAATTATAATGGTCAAAGGTTCAATTCAGCCTGAAGAGCTGGGAAGCCATTCCCTGTCAAAATAGGAGTCCTTTTCATAGTCAATCAGTACTTGAGCAATATCTAGAGGAAGGAATCAGATTCTATGACAAGACCTCATGCAGAATCAAGTTATGCCATAAAGAGCAAAGACTTTTATGGAGCTTTGAACACAGCTGTCTCTGTCTCTACATCTGCTCTCTCAAGTCCAGGAAGGATCCTCTTGAGATTTAGGCAATCTGACTGACTCTAGTTCAGGGCTCACCTGAATCAGATCATCCTATTTCTCTGTAACATGGTTTCTTCAGTTGTCTGATGTCATTAAAAATCTTAAGACTTGAAAGGTCATGTAAGAGATAGATGGAAGCTTTGGGAAACAAAATGTCATAAACACAAATAATAGTAAACAATGTGAAAAATTACTAAGCAATTACTACCTGCCTTGCACTGTTCTTGCTAAGAGCTTACAGGTGTGATCTTAACATTCACCAGTACCCACACCACATTCCAGGTTAGGAAACTCAATGCAAAGAGAGTTTGACTTGACCAGGGAATAGCAGACCCTGTATAAGTAGGCATGTACATGAGGGAAAGGTATAGTCTGCACCTCCCTGCAATTGGAAAAAGAAGACTTTCTCATCAGCCTGGGATTTGTTTGGATTACAATAAGATTTCAGGGATGTGCCCAGCTAGGCTCTGTCCTGCCTAAACTTTCGACTTAAAAAGGCTCAGAAATCTCTGGGTCCTTCTGCTCTTTGATGGAGATATTATCTTGGAACATCATTTCCTTCCCAGGGGTACCAACAAAAACTCAATAAGCAAATGCAAACTTTTATGGAAATGCATCAAGTCACACCCTGTATCAGGATAGTCAGACACAAAATACATAAGAAGTGTTACTAAATTCCTGGGACACCCCTTGGCCAGAGAACTCAGAGAGGAATTAAGGCTCCTGAAAATGAACTTTGCACACTTATGCACTGCAATGAACTGTGGCAGAAAAGAGCTAAGAAAAAGCAGGCACAGGGTGACTAATACCTCTACTATATAGGGAGAAAGGATCAGACACAAGAAGTCACTGGAAAGAATACACTTGAGCTGTGTGGAGGCCTCATCCTCATAGCTAGAGAAGACTCGGGAAGTTTTGTCCACTGCAAGGGCTGGGAAGTAAAAGCTCCCAAGAAAAGAAAGCACCAGGGAAGAAGGAAAAAGGAAAGAAAAGAGAAAAAAAGTGGCTAGCCAGTTGTGCCAACACCACTTGTTGAAGAGGCATTCTTTGCTCCATTTAGGATTTCTTGCTCCTTTATCAAAAATTAGGTGACAGTATGTCTGGGGAACACTTTCTGAGTATTCAAGCCTATTTCACTGATCTGAGGGCCTGTCCTTATGCCAATACCATGCTGTTTTGATCACTGTTGCTTTGTAGTAAAGTTTGAAATTGGGGAAAGTAATTCCTCCCATGTTCTTTTTCCCAATGATTGCTTTCGCTATTCTAGGGTGTTTATTGTTCCAATGAACTTCAAAAGTGCCTGATCCACTTCTTTGAAGAATGTCGTGGGTATCTTTAGAGGGATCGCATTAAATCTGTATAATGCCTTGGGTAGTATTGCCATTTTGATGATGTTAATCCTGCCAATCCATGAGCAGGGTATGTGTTTCCATTTCCGCGTATCCTCTCTTATTTACTTGCAAAACGTTGAACTTAGACCCCCAGCTAATATCATGTACGAAGATGAAATCCAAATGGATGAAAGACCTTGATATCAGACCTGAAACCATAAAATACATAGAACAACACGTAGGCAAAACACTCCAGGACATTGAGACTACAAGCATATTCAAGGAGGAAAATGCACTCTCCAAGCAGGTGAAAGCAGATATTAACAGGTGGGAGTATATTAAG
>PVKC010003971.1:0-37217 GCA_004027635.1 Crocidura indochinensis
CGGAGGAGGGCGGGTGCAGGACGACTGGCCACCCCCCATCCCGCCTCTCCCTGCCCGCTGCAGCGCCCCAGACTTCTGCTCCTTGCCCTCCAACCTGCTGCTTGGCACCAAGCTGCAGAGGTGTCGGTGTGGTTAGCGTGGGGCCTTGCAGAGGCTCTCCCCACATTTTATTTGAGTCCTGAGAGGCCCTGAACCATCAAGGTACTGTTGCCAGCTGGAGAAAGGCAGATAGATGCTGGCTCTTGGGACTGTCCTGTATCCCAATCATTTCTGCAACGCTGCAGGCTGCTTTGGTAACCTGGGAAGAAGGGTGGCACCTTCGCTTCAAGGCACAGCAACTGGTTCAGCAAACATCTCAGCATCAGTGCCTGGTGCTAGACAGATGTTTGGGCGAGGGAGATGGGAGAGCGAATCTCTGCCCAGGGGTGCGACTGGCCAGCAATCAGGTCCTCTCACGCAGCCTCACATGGCAGGGAGACACCCTGGTACTGAGCACGAATGAAAGTTGGGCTCTTTCTGGAAAAGCTAGCTGTAGGCCCAGATGGTGGGTCAGACACCATGAGGTCTGAGCATGGAAGAGACGGCAAGCAGGCCTGTGTGGAGGGAAGTCAGGGGCTTTCATGGCTGGTATCTAAGAAGGGCAGGAAGGATGGTGGGTCAAAGGCCCAGACACACACGAACAGTCCTGCAGGTGAAGGAGATGCGGCCAGGTGACATAGTGTGCTAGTAAGCAGAAAGGAAGTGAGTGAAGAGGCAGGAGAAACTAACTGGCCAGCTGATAGTCTCATGAAAGCCTGCTTGGAGAAAGCAGCAGTGGGTGTGTGAGGGGAGGTAACATCACAGGTCTGGGGTGCTGTTTGCAAGAGAGGGGAGGGCTGCATGAAGTGGGGTGCAGCTGGAGTTGCAGGTGACTGAGAATGAGAGTTGTGGGGTGTGGGGAGTGCATAGGTCCACAGGGCAGGTAGGAGGTTTGAGAACTTGAGGTGCTACTGGTTCATGCAGGTATTGTGTCTTGTGGGCAAGTGAGTAGAAGGACATGGCCCCGGGGAATGCAAACTGGTGTGAAGAGTCAGAAGTAGGAGGAACTTCCAGTACAGGAGAAGCAGGGGACTACTGTACAGTGGGGGAGCAAGAGCTGGGGATGGTGACCAGGGCCAGGAGGAGAGGCAGCGCTAACAGGAAAGCAGGAGGGAAGGAGGGACCCGAGAAGCTGAAGTCAGATCTGAACAGTGAGGTCTACTGGGAGGGGGGGCTCCTGGGGCCTGAGCTGTTGGGGTTACAGGAGAGAAGGGTGGTGGGATGCTTTCAAGAGACTGATGTGAGGGGAGGCAAGGAGAAACATGGGGCAGGGTTGGCCCAGGCAATGAAACCACATCCCTGCCAAGAGCCTGGCTTGGCATAGGACAAGGAGAGGAGGGGCCAGTTTTATTGAGACTTTAAAGGTTTTACTCACTGAGGAAAGCAGGACCAGGGGTGACCCTAAGGAGCCCCAAACTGCCTTCAAGGTCTGCTGATACAGCTGTGAGTTGCTGTCACTGGCAGATGGACCTAAATACAAGAACCTGTCGAGTGGCCCTGAAGCAGATGTGAGAGGAAGGGAAAGAGGGTTTATGAGGGAAAGGGAGGGAACGACAGACAGAGCCTGGGAGAATTCGTTGGAGAGATTCAAGAGTCAGAGAAGGAACCTGAAGGAGATACTCAGTGAGCCAAGGAGTATTTCAGATCATCCCTCCTCTGAAACAAGCAAAGGCTAAGCCAGGAAACCAAAGACCACTGTGCTACAGAAGCTTTCTGGAATGTTCTAGCTCCAGTTAGTAGTTTCTGCATTGAACATAAGTGGATGATCTGGATGGTCTTTGTATAGGAAAATGAGGTTCCCCCTTTCAATTCCATCCCAGCTCTCCAGGAGGGCATCTGCTCTCCAGCTCATGTATATAAGATGGTATATATATATATATATATATATATATATATATATATATATATGTATTAAGTGTATATATGTGAGTGTTGTGTTAGTCTGTACATAAATGTGTGAATGTGTGTGTAAGTATGTGTGCTGGGAAATCTCTGAGGGGCCTAATGGGGAATTCTAAAATAGGGAAATAAAAAAAAATAGGGAAATAACCCGCCTGCTAGGATCTGTGGTCCATGTCGGAATCCCAACAATTAGCACCTTCTTATATCCATGAATTCTTTCCCCTGTTGTGGTATTAATCATTAGTTTATTCTTTTTCTAGATTCTAAGAGAGAAAATCCAGAAAATGTGGATCAAAAGAAAAGTTTTAGAGTCTGAGTGATAGTACAGCAGGTAGGACACTTATCTTCCATTTAGCCAATCTGGGTTAGTTCTATGCATACCATAAGCCCACCAAAGTCTTCAAAGAAAGATTGCTGAGTGTAGAGCCAGGAGAAAGTCTTGAGCGCAACTGGGTATGGCCCCCAAACATGAAAAAACTATACCCCCTAAACACACACACACACCAGGAAAAAAAGTTTTGATTTGGGAGCCACAGTCAGTGGTGTCCTGACTTTGTGCTTGGGGAAACATGCAATGCCAGGGATGGAATCTGGTCTTGCCATGTGCAAAGTTTGCAGTCAGTTCTTTGAATCAGTGCTCTGGCCAGGAAGACCAGATTTGCCTTCTATGTCCAAAAGGATCCCATGTGATGACTCTTGGTCAGAACCCCAAGCAGAGCCATGTCTTTGTCAATAGACTCACTCAGAGCGTCCTCCCCATGGCTACAAGACACAGGAGAAGGTAAGGCTGCCTTGACTGAAGGGGGAGTGGGGATAAGTCTGTGTCCACAGCAGCCTGAATCTGCTGCCAAATATCCCCATGAAGGGCAGGGTAGGTGCTTTGAAAGGAAGCTTCTGGAAAAGTTATGTACTGAGAGGTGAAAGAGCAGCCAGCCTTTGGCAACTGTGCTCAAGTAGGTTTAGGTGGTCTGGGACCTGGGTACACTGCTGGCCTTACATAGATGATGGTGTTAGGGATGTAGTGTTACAGGGTGCAGGCTGTGGAGCAGGTGAATCCTAGGTTTGTGAACTGATCAACAGCATAATTTTGAATGCATTATTCTACCCTCAACTGCTACTTAACACATAGAGAGAATAAAATCTACCTCACAGGACTCTAGGGTACAAGACATGATGATATAATCCTCATTAAGAGGCCAATAAATGCAATCTCCTCTCTTCTCCTCAGTAATTGTTTTATATTGGAGGTCACTGAAAAGATACAATCATCACTCGGTAACTATTGAAGCAATCATCTGAAAGAATCATCAGTTAATTGATTAAAAGCAAAACATCTCGCTGTTGCAACACGATGGCTTGGCAGAGAAGCTTGGGCTTGAATTCTGCCCTGGCAGACCAGTATTAGTTGCCCCAATTTCTAAGGACTATGTCCCTTGGGACGAAGGGCTGGGAGCCTGCCTTCTGGCTCAGCCCTCCCTCCAGCAAGATTTACGGGCTTCAGGGCAAGTCAGGTAATCTTGCTGTAAAATTCCCCTGATCTGTAAAGCTAACAACTGATGACTCCAGTTTTCCATGATCTCAGTAAAGAGATTACAGTAATACTTCATTTATTGTTTAGATAGGAAAACATTTCACCTCTGTTCCCCACCACTTGCCCCTCTCCCAAACCATAAAACACTGATCCCTGCCTCTATAAATCTGCTTTCCCACCACAGTGCTGCTCTAAGGGGGCTTTTGTACCATGGGACAAGATGCTGCAGGAGTGGGGCAGGGAAAAAGTATAGTGGGTAAGGTACTTGTCTCGTAAGCGACTGATCCGTATTCCATCCCTGGTACCATAAATGGTTTCTGACCCGCCAGGAGTAATCCCTGAGCCCAGGACCAGAGTAAATCTTGACCATTGCTGGTTGTGGCCCAAAACAAAAATACAAAACAAAATAAGATGCTGCCCAAAAGAGTTACACTCTTGCCCTGTCCCTCCTCCCAAGATGATCTCGACCCAGGCAGGGCAGGCTCAGCTCACTGAGTGGCCTTTCATTCTGGACGCCTTTTCTTTTTCTTGCCATGCTAGACAAACTAAAGAGAAAGAGTGGCTTGTTGAGAAGAAGAATGAGCAGACTTTCACAAGCACTTTATAAAAATGACGACTCTCACATTCCATGGCAAAGACAAGATCATCCAAAAAGGATGCCGTTTTTTTTTCCACACCCAGAGGTGTTAAAGACTTACTCCTGGCTCTGAGCTCAGGAATCATTCTTTGCAGAACTCAGGGGACCATATGGGATGCTGGGGATTGAACTCGAGTCAGCTGCCTGCAAGATAAGCACCCTCCCCACTGTATTATCGTTACTCCAGTCTCTAGTTCAGCATTAAAACAAAACAAAACAAAACAATCCTGTTGTGCTTGAGAATAGTTTAAAATTTGTTTTGTTTGCCATACCCGGTGATACTCAGGGGTTAAGTCTCACTCTGCACTCAGGAATCACTCTTGGTGGTGCTCAGAGGACCACGTGGGATGCCAAGTATTGAACTTGGGTCAGCTGCCTTACCCAAGACAAAAGCTTAATTTGCTGTACCACCTCTCTGGCTCCACTTACAACATCTCAAACATAAAGATGAATTTAGTGTTCCAACAAGTTCTCCAGAAAGGAAAGTGGGAGAGGAGACAGAGTGGGTCTGTTGGTGGAAGAACTGGACAGCAGCCTTCAAGCTTTCCGTTCGTCACCCACCCCAGGATTCTGGCAGGCTGGATCCTGGAGAAGTTAGAAATCAGGGTCAGATAATTCCCCAAGGTTGCCAGCCTTGACTGCTACTGCCCAGTGGATTAGAGTGCTCTTAAATTTCCATTAATTAAGACATGGAATTGCTAGGGAGAAGAAGAGTGACTCCCTTCCCCTGCTCTTGATGCTTGGGCTGAATAGGTCTCAGAGGCCACAAAGGCAAAATCCAGTGGTTTAGGGCTGGGATAGGGATAGGTAATAGAACAAAGAGGGTACACATGTGTCTCACACTTGAAGTACATACTGTACCAAGCAGCCTAAGTTTTGAGCACAAGATCTCTGTTTTCAAGGAGCGAACTTATCAAAATCTGGCAAATTTCCATGCTTTGTGCAACATATAGCACCTTAACACAGCAATGGCTGCAGCCCCCCTTCACACAACTACAGGAAACAGCACTTAGATATCAGGTCAGGGGCAGAAGGGACATTGTTAAAACATCTCCACTTGCCCCTCCGTGAATGAGACCAGGTGTTTAGTATATGATTCAATGTCTGAAGCACATAGGAGTATGTTGCAATGTTGCATTCCAAAAGCTCCACTTAAGCTTGAACTAGGAGTAAGTTTTGTTAACTTTTATTTATTTATTTTTTTGGTCTTTGGGTCACACCCGACAGCGCTCAGGAATCACCCCTGGCAGGCTTGGGGGACCATATGGGATGCTGGGATTCGAACCCCTGTCCTTCTGCATGAAAGGCAAATGCCTTACCTCCATGCTATCTCCCCAGCCCCAAGTTTTGTTACTTCTTTTCCAGAAGTACATTGGCACAATGGTCCCTCCTTCACCCCAGTCAATGTAGCCCAGGTATCCCAGTGCTTGAGCCTACAGGCCATGGAACCCAATAAGTAGATGGGCTTCCCTACACACCCACTTATGGGTACCATTTGACCTATAGATAAGACACACTAACTGTTGAGATGACAGAATCGCCCTAAGGGTACGCTGCAATACAACAATGTGACAGCAGGCTCTCTTGAAATAGGATCCTGTGCATCTTTCTTCTGAACCTTGGGGACAAGCAAGGAAGAAACCCAAGAAAATGAAGTTGTGAGTAAGGAAAGGGGCTACTGTGTACCTGAACATAAGTTCCAATAAAAACACCACCATGGGGGCTGGTAAGATAGTCCAACAGAGAGGGTGCTGTTAAGTATATGGAGACTTTCAAAATATTTCTTCTCAATATTCGCTTCACTGCCTGTTTTCCCACCTAGTGTATATGTGGGGGGCGATGTTCAGATCCTAATAAATAGGTAATAAGCTGGGAAGTCAGGGTCCTTTTGGGCAGTCTTATTAGTGGGCTCTTGGTTTTGTGGAGCAGCTACTTGCAGGCTGACAAAGAATTCTGCATCCGACCTTCTTGCCTTTTTATCTTCCTATCTGTGTGGGTTATTTGCTGTGGATAGGATCACTTCCCCACCCTGGGGGACAAGGGAATGAGAATTGCTTTCCAGTTTTGGAAGATCTTTGGGAACCAGGCTTCAATCAATCTTGGAGAAAATGTCACACTTCAGGGAGCTTGTGTTGTATGTGACTTACCTAGATTTAATCCTTGGTGCCCCATATGGTCCTTCCATCCCTGCCAGGAGTGATCCCTGAGCACAGAGGCAGGCAGGTATGCCCCCAAACTCAAACATAAAAGAATGCCACTCAATCTGCGACCAGCTCACATTGGTGGTGGTGAGGGCAGTAAGTGGCTTTTCCTGGGAGACTCTGTATAGTTTCAGTTTCCTCCATGCTACACAGGCTAAGGAAAGGACCTTTGAACCTGATTATCTTCCATTCTTTTCCCTTTCAAAGCCTGCCATGGGGACTGAGGTAGTCTTCAGCTTTATATCAGCAAGGACTTAACTCTATAGGTATCCAACTCCACCACAGATGAGGATAGGTCAGCTGTTACAGTCCCCCCAACTTTCCCTTCCTCAGAGATGTGCAGTCTTCACAGCTTCCCCAGACAGCTGCTTTCCTCACCAGACCCGCCAAAAGCTACTTGTTGGCTGCATCCAACTTTATTTTCCAGGGAAATTGATTTTTCAAAGACTCATAATGATTTGGCTCAGAAAAATTTCTTAAAAGAGGAGCAGCAGAGGCCTGGGTTGGCTGCTTCCATAGGCTGAATGCAAATACTTCTGTGGTAAGAAGAGAGCTCACCCCATTGGAGAGAGCTCACCCCACCATGGGTGACTGGAAAAGGAAAGTTTGTCCTCAGCTTTCTTTTGCTTCCCTCAAGCTTTTCTTCCACAGAAGGCAAAGGTCTTGGAGACAGTCACTCCTGGCAGCCATGCATCTCAGACATCCTCATGGCATCACCATGGGGAAAACTTATGAAAGATCTCTCCAAGTCATTCCTTTCATCCTCTCAAATACCTGCACCCTCACTTCTCACCCCTGCCGTCATCCCACCACCATTTCCCCAATGCTGCTACTTTGTGCTCCCCAAACTCCACTTATCCCCCACACTGTTCTCCTTGTTCTGTAGTTGGGATGAGACCATCCAAGCTCCTCTGTCTGTTTTTTTTTTTCCTGGTTGAACCAACCAAACATAGCATGTCATGCAAGTTTGGAAAGCAATGGAGAAGCAAGAGGAATGGTTCAAAGTCTAAAAGATACTCTGGAAGTCCTGGTCACCCTCTATTGAACTTGCCTCTTAAGTCCTTTATAGAATTCCTACTTTTGATCAACCTGGGCAGCCCAGGGTATCATCTCTTTGCACACACCATGCAATTGCGCTTCTGCTTCCTCTGTGTAGGAATAAAACTTCCTTCACCGATAGGGATAAGGCGCTCCCTTCAGAACCTGCTTTACCACTGAGAAGCTGTGTGTCCTCAGGCGGATTCCTTACTGAGCTGTTGTTTTCATTTGCTTCCATGGTCATTCCACATTTGAAGGCATTCCTTTTCAATGTCTCACACATCTAGCCTTTAACCCTTGGGTCTGCCATCAGAATGATCAGATCCTGGTGCTAACAGACCTGATTGCCATTGACCACCTCAAAGAAACACAGTATATGTCAGTGTCTTTCAGAGTCTGAAAAGTCTAGCTTAAATCCTTTGGGGGTGCAAGTCATTCCAACGCCAAGAAGCTGGTCTGAGACACACAAAGCCAGGTACTGCTTTGTGTGGCTGCATCTCCACAGACCTAGATAAGACTGAGTTGAATCCTCTCTGGATGAAGCAGACTCCTAACATTAATCCTGGTGTTCATCTCTGCACAAAGAAGCAAACTTTTTCTGAGGCTGGGTGCTATTGGCATCATACCCTGAATCTTAGGATTCAATCACTACTCTCCAACCCAGCCCCTGGTGCATTGGAGAAGTAGGAAAGGAGGATACTGTGACTGTTGAAGTCATGGTTGAAAATTGTGCTTAAAGTACCTAAGAAAGCACTGTTCTATAATTTTTAAAACATATTCCTTAATTGAATCAACATGGATACAGTTACAAAGGTGATCATGATTGAGTTTCAGTCATACAATGTCCAATACCCTTTATCAGTGCACATTTATTGCCACCAATGTCTTCAGTTTCCTTCCTACCCTCCTTGCTGCACTGCCTGCCTCATATTCTGACATCACTATGCATATTCTGACATCAGTATGCTCCACTCAGAACAAACCTGTCCTTTGAACCCCAGGTACAGAGAACAGAGTGTACTATGTGGATGGTGTGTAAGAGTCATAAAATTTTACCAGTTGATTTGAACATTTGGGAGCAATCGTCTCTAGATCAACACCTATCTCTTGAAATAAAAGGACAAATATATTACCTACTCCAATGCTACTTGACACACAGCCCAACTTCTCTGAAATCTCCCTGCTTCCCTTCACCCAGATCTGGGGATATCTAAGAGGACAGACCATGGCCACATCTGTCAGCATCAGTGAGCTCAACCTCTCTTCCATTATTATTCTTAATCCTCTATTCAGGGGCTCCTTATATTTCACTCTGACAAGATTGGGCTTAAATGCTGGGGGAAAAAAGGCAGCATAGAAAGTACCTGGAGAGCAATTTCTAAAGACTGTAAATGCAGACAACTTCTGTGTCCATAGCCTACCAAAATGTGGTCTTGGTCAGGAAAGGTGTAAGGCAGAGGACAGAGAACCAGGACATGAGAACTCGCAATTATCTGCAAGTATGTCCGCATAAAATACAACGGCTGAAAGGCTCATCTTAGCATACCAATCAGAGGTATGATTCTAAGTACTTTCCATAGACTAAGCTGTTTTTGAATCTAATCTTAAGGTGTAGGACATTGTTACTTTTTCCCGTCTTGCAGATGAGGAAGGCAGGAGAGGGGAGAAACTTGTCAGAATAGCAATGAAAACTTGTGGACACAAGAATCAGTTCCACGACCGTCCGCCCCACCAACTCCCTTGCACCAGACCCTTTCCAGGTAGCTTGGTTGTTTTTCCATTTGATGACAGCCCAGGACCCTTTTCTACCTGCACTGGGAAGAGGAGGTGAAGGAATCAGAAGTGGCACACAGCCTTCCCATCCCACCCCAGCTGGCTGGTATGGAGACCCTATAGAAGCATCACTGATTTTCATCATGGAATAGGCGTTCCTTGGAGTGGATGGGCTTGTTGTATTTAACAACCCTAATCCCACAACAAGCTGGGCTCAGCCTCCTGGCAACAGGGAAGAATGTTGTGTTTACTGCTCATGGTGGTCAGGGCCAAAGCATACCAGGCTCGGGGAAAAGCATTAACAGTGGCTGGAACTCCCCATCATCCCATGCAAGGCCCCCCTTGATATAGTCCCTGGGATCTAGTTAAATAAAGAGAAGTACAAGTACAGGTGGGGGTCCATCTTTCTGGAACCCATGGAAAGCATAGCCCTGCCTCCCCCACCCCCGAGTCTAGAGAATCTGGTGGAATTCAATACCGATACCCCAAAGGGAGTGATCCCAGCCACAATACACCTGAATACCAGCTACCCTTGAGGCTCCTCAGAAGGCAAATTTAGGAACTCAACTTAAATGGAATTCTGAAATATCTCTCAGTAGGAGACTGCTGTCTCTAGCTACATACATTAGTGGTCATCCTGGCTCTCCGAGGTGCTGCATTTCATCCCTGAGCTCTGTGGTTTGCAGATGGGCTATACCCTAACAGAGTTCACTTTGGGCTTAAACTAATAGGTACCAAGGGCAACTGTTTCTCAGAGAGCACCATAAGAGTACTTAGAATAAAGTGAGATGTAAAGTTTTTGTCTGTACTTGCTACAACCCCATAGGCGACAATGTTTTAAAAGGAACACTTAAAGGGGACTGGAGAGATAGGCAGCTGGCAGGGAAGTTGTCTTGCATACAGCCAACCTGGCTCAATACTTAGCATTCCTAAATGCAGAGCCAGGAGTAAGTCCTGAGTATCACTGGATGTGTGGTCCAAATACCCCACAAAAATAAATAAAACACTTTTTAAACAAGTCAAATTTCTTTTATTCCTTTACAGTACTAACCTGTACTAAGATTTCTTGAAACTAATAACCTGAATGTAATGGAAATATCTTATTTACATTCATTAACAATTAATACTACAAAAGTCCCATGATAGGTAGAAGAATTAAAGCTATGGGTGGGATGGGGATGGGGGTTAAAAAAGATATGACGATGTGAACTAGACCATTTCTGAAGCCACAGAAGAAGAATCTATTACCCTACAGCATTTTTATTAACACATTATTTCCTACATCATTTAAAATGTGTGAAAAGACTTTTTAAAGGAACCAAAAGCTATGGCACCTGAAACCTGCGCAATGTCAGGACCCTAGGAGACTTTATAAAAAAATGACTAAAACCCACGACAAACATGCTTGTAATCATGGTGCTTAAATAAAGATAAAAAAAACTATTTACACCAAAACTAGCAATGCCATCTTATTTATAAATAAGCAAATGATAATTGACAATGTTCCGGAAACAAGCCTGTTCCGGCAAGTGGTTTGGGACCCAATGCTGCATATACTGCATTCCACTGCAAGCCAGCCACAGGGCTGCAGGCAGAGACAGTGAGTCATTCATGGCAGGAGGTCTGGGGAGGGGGCTCACATACAGGACGGCAAGTACCCCAGGCCTGAGTCTCTGCAACAGGAACTCCAAAGGGAATTACCCAGCCACAAAGTGGGGGGGGGGCAGAGGAAGGGGGAGCAATAAGATTTCCAGAAAAAGTGAATCATCCCCAGCTTGTGATGGATGCCTTGTCAGCAAGGTGAACTGCAACTCCTCACAGCAGGGAGCAGAGCCAGGCTGGGGCCCTGAGACAGGACCTGGTTCTGGGAACTTAGCTTCTCTGCTTCTTGTTAGTGTCCTAAGCTGTGCCTTCATGCCAACAGCCCAAAAAACGCCATCCTGATTATCCTCATTATTCTATTGAAGATCACCAACCTCCCTCTTCCACTGTAGACAAATTGATCAAAGAGCCTGGATTTAACAAAACAGACCCAGTTTCTCTTGTTCATGTTTCCCTTTGCTCCCAAACCAAGGAGGCTTGGCATGAATCCTAAGGGCTGGGGGCTCCGGTTCAGCTTCAGGACCTTGCTACCACTGCTGCATGCAACCACAGCTTTGGTTCCTTCTAAGGGACAACGTGTGTCCCCTCTGTGTGTGCAAACAGCAGAGGCTGTCCATATCCACTCCATTCCAATCTTTCCAAACCCGTGATACCAAGGTGGCAGGGATCTGCCAAACCAGGGAGGGGTATCAAGCTTCAGGCAGAGCTTGCAAAGGCTTGGCTTGGTGATGAAAGAAAGTACAATACAATATGTGACTTCAAAAATATGTTTATTTAGATACCGAGTTCATCCAACACCTCATAAATAAGATCATGGCCTCGACTTGGGAGAGTTCTGTGACAGCCACTGGCCTCTTCTGAACTCTGGCTCCTTCAACTCGCCTTGGGAACCAAGCTGATCACTCCAAACCAGTAAGTGAATAAATAATGCAGGAGAAAGATTGCAGGTCACGAGGGCCAAGGCTCTCCTGCTGCCTCTCTCTGTAACTGTTTCCAGATGTGGCGGTTGGACCAGTGTCAGCTCAGCGACAATAACTAATGTAAGTCCTTCCTCCCCAGCGAACAGCAGGCAGCTACCGGTCCTGGCACAGTGGCCTGCTCGTCTTCATTTCACAAGACCCTCTCGATTGGAGGGGTGGCCCCGCTGAACTGCTATGAAATTAATGCTAAATACTCAGTGCAAGATGTCTGAGGAAAAAGAAGTCTGTGAAAAGCGCAATCTTGTACTGGAACTGTTGTCCAGTGAAGGAAAACAAAGGTAGGCATGGAGACCAACTACCCTTCTTGTCGCTAAGGAGATGGCCAGTGTGAGGTCACTGGCCCAGGCCTGAGAATAACCATGAGGAAGCCTTTCTGCTAGAACAGAGTTCTTCAAACCTTTACAGGGGTCTCAAACTTGTGGCCCACGGGCCGCAAACGGCCATCCATACAACATTTTGTGGCCCTGCCCTAAAGGAATCTTTTTTTGTTTTGTTTTGTTTTGTTTTAGTTGTTTGGGTCACACCCCCCAATGTTCAAGGCTTACTACTGACTGCACTCAAGGATAACCCCGACTTGCCTCCTGTGGCCCACAGGTAAATTGAGTTTGAGACTCCTGCTTACATCTACGAACTGCAACTGTCTTGCACCTGGCCCATGGACAAAGATTAGAACCAAAGTAGACCAGTAGCTTGTCTATCTCCTTCCTACCTTCCTTCCTTCCTTCCTTCCTTCCTTCCTTCCTTCCTTCCTTCCTTCCTTCCTTCCTTCCTTCCTTCCTTCCTTCCTTCCTTCCTTCCTTCCTTCCTTCGTTCCTTCCTTTGTTCCTTCCTTCCTTCCTTCCCTCCTTCCTTCCACCCACCCTAACTTTCTTCCCTCCCTCAATACTCAGGGATTACTACTGGCTCTGTGCTCAGGGATCACTCCAGGCAGGTAGGCTCAGAAGACCATGTGGGATGCTGGGGATCAAATCTGGGTCAGTCACATATAAGATAAGGGTCCTTCCCACTGTACTCTCTCCCCAGCCTTATAGATTATTAGCTTTCTACCTTCTGACCCCCTTGGGCCACCACTGGCCTGTGAAGCTCTGATTGAAGATCACTGCTTTAAAGTTCCCAAGAAGGGGTGCTTACATCCTGAAATTCGGGTACATGGAAATGAGACAAAAACAGAGGAGAGGCTTTGGTCTGATGTGATTAGTCAGGGAAGAGTCCAGGTAAAGGGAAACATGGGAGATGAAGAGAGAGACCCCATGGTACACATATATGTGCTGTAAAATTGGGAGCTTGTGCATAATGGGGGATGTCAGTCTTCAAAGAGGAAGACATGACTGCAGATCTGGCCTTGGTCACTATACCAGTCAGGCCGATGGAGCTCTGCTTCCATCTACCTTTGACTTGGAAAAGTCTCTTGATTACTACTGGTTGACCAACTGGCTCTTTTCAAAGTAAAAATCAATGCTGAATGTTAAAACTGGACACATCAGTGAGTTTGCCACAAACATAGAATTTTTAAGCAAAGGGAGCCACTGTGCCTGTGTGAGCATGGCATTAACCACCTTGGTGCCAGTCAGAAGAATGGATCTTATTGCTTACCTGAACTCCAGCCCTGTGGGTCTCTTGGGGGAAAATCCCACAACAAGGTATGCTCTTCAAAAGCATAGAGAATCCTTGCTTTCATACCTCAAATGAAATAACTTGATCTTTGTTGGCTTAGACCAGAGCTGAAAAAGTTATCTATGTGGTCCTGAACAGAAAGCTCCAGGAGGGTGTGAGAAAGTATGCAGTGTTGACCATGGCTGCTTGTCTGCTGGAGACAGAGATGATTCATGAGTGACAGAGCCAGAGACTTTGTCTCTCTGCCTTGCCTCTGTCTTGGCAGGGCAGCAGGCTGAAACAAGTCACTCCAATTCATATATCTCTCAAACCCCGGGGCCACTGGGTGTGCATCCCCTTGCAGATTATGTACTTCCATAATCCTGACTCGGTAACAGTACATGGAGATATTTCAGAGTATGGCTTCTTGTCAGTTCATTACTTAGGGATTAGCAGTTGGAGTTCCTTCTGCATAGGCAGTAGCTGCAATGCTGTGCAGACTTCGGGGTGTCCAAGATGAGACCCAGAATCTCACCTGGAGGCTTTGTTTCTAGGATGTCCAAAAACCAATTGGCATTTATTAAAGGATTAGTTATGGGTGAGGCATTGCTGGGCAAAAATGTAGAGACAAATACAAAAGGTTTAGATGATTCTTCAGGTGTTCCAAAAGTTCATCATCATCTGGGAAGGGGCCCCCCAAAGGCAAGAAATATAGTTCACTTCAAGGAAACATGCAGCTGACCACCACCTCAACAACACTTTCAACTTCTCAAATGCAGCATGCTTGTTCTCACCTCACACCCAGGAGCACATGCTTCCAGTGGTGTGGCTTTCACTGGCTCGCTGGATAAAGCCTGCTCTGATGCCCTTTGGTTTTCACTGGCTCACTGGATTTTTTAAACACTTCGTTCATGAAAACTGCCCTGATGATCTGCTTTGAGGCCTATACTCACCTTAGTTTCCCACTTTAGTGGTATCTGTGAGTTTTGGAATTGTCTGATCACATTAAAACTGTAAGTTATACACCGATTTATAACTTATAAGTTATAACATAAGTTATAGAGCAGTGGCGCAAGTGGTAAGGCATCTGCCTTGCCAGTGCTAGCCTAGGATGAACCGTGGTTCAATTCCCTAGTGTCACATTTGGTCCCCCAAGCCAGGAGTGATTTCTGAACGCATAGCCAGGAGTAATCCCTGAGCATCACCAGGTGTGGCCCAAAAAAGCAACTCCCACCAAAAAAATCCTCAACAAACCCTGTAAGTTAAGTCACAGCAAGAAAAAGGTCAGCCTCATTTTCCCATCCTTCATCCCAGCAGCTGCTCACTGATCCACTAACTTATTTTTGGAAGATGCAGTGTGGGCTAAGAAGAGAAGGGTTACTGTGTCAGGAGCAGCATGGAGAGTTCTATCATGCCACCACCCGCCAGAGATGTCTGGTGTACATGAAAATGAAACCCAGAAATCATGAGTAACAGTATAGCTGCTGATGTTCAAAGTGCTCCCACCAAGAGCCTGACTCCTTCTTGGACTCTGCCAGCAGATTCCTTAATAGCTCTGCTGGGTAGAGAGGGTTGTACCCAGTTTTTAATTTTTTTAATTTTTCTTTGTTTTTATTTTTGTTTGTTTGTTTTTGGGTCATACCCAGTGGTGCTCAGGGGTTACTCCTGCCTATATGCTCAGAAATAGCTCCTGGCAGTCACGGGGGACCATATGGTACGCTGGCATTCGAACCAACCCCCTTAGGTCCTGGATCGGGTGCTTGCAAGGCAAACACCACTATGCTATCTCTCAGGCCCTCAGTTTTTATTTTTTTTTATTTTTTTTTTTTTTTTGGTTTTTGGGCCACACCCAGTGACGCTCAGGGGTTACTCCTGGCTATGCGCTCAGAAGTCGCTCCTGGCAGGCACGGGGGACCATATGGGAACCGGGTGATCGAACCATGGTCCGTCCAAGACTAGCGAGGTAAGGCAGGCACCTTACCTGCAGCGCCACCGCCCGGCCCTCAGTTTTTATTTTTTATTTTTTTTTGTTTATTTTTTTTTGGGTCACACCCTTGTGCCCAGTTTTTAATAGCTGAGAGACTGAGCTTAGCAAATTGTGGATTGGACCAAGTGTGCACAGAGATTGCATCACACTGTAAAATTGATATGAGTGGGTCAGAGAAATAGTACAGTGTTGAGGGCACTTGCCTTTCATGTGGCCTACCTGGGTTAAATCCTTAGTATTTCCAGGGAGCCATGTGAGTTGAATATTACTCAATAAATAAAAACAAACAACAAAACAAAAACAAAAAAATTGACATGAGGGTTGGAGAGAGTGTACCGTGGGTAATGTTGTTGCCTTGTATGCAACCAACTCTAATATGATCCCCAGAACCTTATATGGTTCCTGAGCACTTTGAGTCACATCTGGTGATGCTCAGGGCTTATTCCTAGTTCTGCACTCAAGAATTACTCTTGATGATCATATGAGATGCCAGGAATTGAACCTGGGTTAAAAAAGTGCATGCAAAGTAAGGGCCCAATCCACTGTACTACCTCTCCATAACCATATGATCCTGGTTTGAGCAGGGCTGGAGGAAGCTCTGTACTGGAATCAACTCAGCCCCTGAACTTCTGTATTTTGTTCCTGGGAGGCTGTGCTCCAGCTGCCCTTTGTTCAAATCCTGGTATAATGCCCAGGTGAGACAGAGGAGAAGGAAACTGTGCTTTGCAGAGTATGCTGAGAGTGTGGGAAAGAGAAGGAGGGAGAGTCAACTCCCAGGAGAGTGGTTTCCCACTCTCAGAGACTCATTCTGGAAAAAACTAGATACATCCTCAAAAGCCTTCCACCCCAAAGATCTTCCTGTAGTCCGGGGGCCTAAAGCTCCACCACCCCAGTGAACAAGACTGCCCTGAGCTGGAGTCAGCAGCCTGGCACACCACATGACAAAGGTCAGAATTCTGCTTAGTTTCCTCTTTCCACCGAGAGGACACTGAGGGAGGAACTCTGCAGATGTGGCAAGGCTGGGACCTGTCCTTAGAGTCTTGCAGTGTCCCCCAGCATGGTCCGTGCAACAGCCTTGTAGGCACTAGCATCCGCTACAAACCCCTGGTTTTCTCCTTTGCAGCAGCCTCCTAGACCCACTGAGTCGGAGTTTTTCACAAATCCTGATGCCTCAGGCAATGTCTTCCACCAGTCCCACAGGGACTCCCAGCAGCTATCCTACAGCTCCTGGGCCTCTTAGAGGGAGTTGCTAATGCTGAACCCCTTTTGCACAAGTTCTTGCAAGGCCTACTGTTCTTGACTCCTCTCACTATCCCATCCCAGCCCTTTCCTACCATCTACCAGACTCTCCAACAATTGGGCCCCATTGCTTCTTCCCCATCTGCAGGATGACACCCAAATATTAGCCCAAGACAAAGGCATTCCTCCAACTTCCCTCTTCCTTAAACCTCTTCCTTTGATATGCATTAGCCCATTGGATAGGTGTTTTTGTCTCTTTCAAACCCCCCCCCCCCTTGGTATTGGGAACTGTTTTTAATAAAGAAAGGAGTTCTGGCTTTTTGGCTCAGGCAGAGAGCACAAGGCAAAAGGCCAGGGCTGCCATGATCATCCTTTCCTGACTGGCTTTATTTATTATTTCTTTGCCGCTACCCTGCTTCTTCAGACCCTGCTGTGTATGGTTTAGAAATATGTCTCAAATACAGGCAGAAGGGGAGGATGGAGATGGGGAACTTTGGTGGTGGGAATGTTGCGCTGATGAAGGGGGGTGTACTTTTTATGATTAAAACCCAACTAAAATCATGTTTGTTTTTTGTTTTAGGTCACCCTGGCGGTGCTGTGCTCAGAAATTGCTCCTGGCAGGCACGGGGGATCATATGGGATGCTGGGAACCAAATCAGGGTCCATCTGGGGTTGGCCTCGTGCAAGGCAAATGCCCTACCTCTGTGCTATTGCTCCGGCCCTACAATCATGTTTGTAATCACACTGTTTAAATAAAGATATTATTAAAAGAAATATGGTGCCTGGGGTGATCTCACAACACGTGGATTTTTACTTTACACAATCTTCCAACCCATCCAGAATCTCTTACGATACAGACTCAATTCCCATGTGCTCACCTTTGATTTGTCTTCTGCTCCACTTGCTCATCTTTTGAGGTGCCTTCTAGCTCTTCCTCCTCTGTCTGGAGGTAGGTCTTTCCTTTATATTTACCTGACTTTAGTGGCCTTTTCTGTTTTCTATTTGAGATTCACATGGGGTCCTTCCCTTTTGCCTACCACTTGGCCTAAGGTGAAGGCACAAGGGCCTTCACTCAGTATTTCCTATCTTGGTCTTAGCTGGGCAAGCAGAGCTGTTCTTATGCAGCTGCACCTCACTTCATCAGCCCTTTCAGAGGTAGAGAGCAAGGCCTGACATTGCTAGAACCTAGGCAATTCAGCAGGGCCAGAGAGAACATGCAGTGCTGCACATCAGCTCTCCACAACCAGGGCTTATTTGACTGCTGGTTTCCTTCACTGATTCAAAAGTCTTTTTAAATATCTGCTCTAAGGGGAATGGGGAAAACCCACATGAGGCACATCACTTTGATCTCTGCAGCATAAACACGGCCTAGAAAGAAAAAGTTTTCTCCATGTGTAACGATGTTAATACTGGGCTTCAAATGTGGGCTCACCCCCCTTCTAAAGAATAGCACTACTCTTTACTTGGGAAAGATAGGTTCATGACCACGGCCGGCACAAACCTGACCACCAAACTTCAAAGGGAATATTCACCAATGGTTCCTTGCAGCTCACTCGCCCAGCACAGCTGGCCTGGGTTCAAGCCCATGATAAATGTGCTTTTAATGCAGAGACTTGCATTAGCATTTGGGGCACGGCTCCACCCTCTGTTTTCCCTTCATGCTATGGAAATAATTTAGTAATTTGCTCCTATAAAATTCAGGCAGTGAACAAGCTATTTTAATGTCTAGAAACAGGATGCGGGGGGTGGGGGTGGGGCTTGGGGGAGGCATCTCCAGTTTACTATCCCTACTACCCCCTTGCTTGTGTGTTTAAGCGCTTACTTGCTTCTCAGCAGAGTCAGCCATAAGCCCCTTCTCTAGGTGCTGCCAAGCTACAGCCCCCTTTGGAGTCAGTGAACTTTGTTCCTTTATTCCTTCCCATGTCCAGATATCTGCTCTGCATTCAGTGGAGGTATAACTGAACTGACATATAGCATGGGATTTTTTTTAGGTCAACAACATTATACCTATGTAATATATGTTCAGACATAAGTAATCATCATAATAAATTTATAATTTTTCACCACAGCTACACAATTTTTCTCTTTTGATAGAAATATTTAAGTGTGGGGGCCGGGCGGTGGCACTGAAGGCAAGGTGCCTGCGCTAACCTACGACGGACCGCTGTTCGATCCCCCGGTTCCCCATATGGTCCCCCGTGCCTGCCAGGAGCGACTGCTGAGCAAATAGCCAGGAGTAACCCCTGAGCGTCACCGGGTGTGGCCCAAAAACCAAAAAAAAAAAAAAAAATATTTAAGTGTTAGTAATTTTCAAATATGAAACAGAACATTATTAACTATAGCCGACACTGCCCATCACATCCAGGACGGTTACCTTCCAGAGGGAAGTCTGTCTTTTGATGCGTCTCATGCATGTTGTCTGCTTACCTTTAGCAACTACTAATCTCATTATGTGTGTACAAAATTCTACATGTAAATGGAGGCCAGAGAGATAGCACAGCGGTAGGGCGTTTGCCCTGCACACAGCAAATTCAGGACAGATGGTGGTTGGAATCCCGACATCCCATATGGTCCCCTGTGGCTGCCAGGAGCGATTTCTGAGCACAGAGCCAGGAGTAATCCCTGAAAGCCACTAGGTGTGACCCAAACACCAGAAAATAAAATAAAATAAAATAAAATTCTGCATGTAAATGATAGGACATATAGATCTGTCACTTGCCATTCTCTGAATTATTTCATTTAGCATAATTCACTAAAACCCAGGGGCTGGAGAGATAGCACAGAGAGGAAGGTGCTTGTCTTGCACATGGCTGACCTGGTTTTAATTCCTGAGTGCTAAGCCAGGAGTAAATTCTGAGCACCACTGGCCATGACCCCCCCACAAGTCCGAAGGCCCATCCATGTTGTTACAAATGCAAGAATTCCCCTATTTTCTCCTGAAAAATATCAAGTTCTATATACATGTGTTAATGTTTATAGTTATATACATATCTACATACATGTATGTATTAAATTACTCACATTTTGTTTTATTTTGGATTATATCTGCTAGTGCTCAGGGCTTAGGGATCATTCTTAGAGGGGTTCAGGAGACCATATGTTCAGTGTCAGGGATCAAACCTGAGTTTGCTGCTTAGAAGTAAGAATACTGGGGGCTGGGCGGTGGTGCTGGAGGTAAGGTGCCTGCCTTGCCTTGTGCTAACCTAGGACGGACCGCGGTTCAATCCCCCTGTTCCCCATATGGTCCCCCGAAGGAAGGAGCGACTTCTGAGCGAATAGCCAGGAGTAACCCCTGAGCATCACTGGGTGTGACCCCCCCCAAAAAAAAAGAAGTAAGAATACTAACCACTGTACTATTGCTCTGTACTATTGCCCTTGCTTTCCTTTATAACATGTACTATACTTGGCTCTGTACTCAGGGATGATTATTGATGGTGCTGGGAACCACATTGGATGCCAGGGACCAAGCTTGCTATACTATCTCTCTAACCCCTATAATATCATTTAAAAATCTATTCATCCACTAGCTGACACAGGTTATTTCCATGTCATGACCGTTGAGACTAATGCTACAATAAACTATAATACACAATGTGGGACTGTAGATACCTTTTCAAGACACTTTTTTGGGGCCCTCTCTTCCTCAGCATTCTGCCTGACCATTGTTTAGGCAAGATCTATACAAGTACTAGGTTGGATTGTATTTTACTGTGGTATAAATTTGCATGTATAGGGTTCAGATGCCTAGAAGGATTATCAAAGAACCAGAAATACTGAGCATTCTTAGCTTCTTTCCACCAAACTCGAGATCTCCTGAGAAATTAGAAAGTGCTGCTTTCCAAGACTGTGAAATTAAGAGGAAAGTTATTTAGCACGAACAGAGCTGAGGGGGTCTTTCTCTGTGTCTCCCCCAGACAGGTGATAGCAGCACCTCCATAGACCCAGAAATTGACAGAATCCCTCGAAGAGATATTCTTTTGTACCATGTTAGATCAGATAGCAGAAAAGGTGATGAGGGACTGTTGTATTAAATTTTAATTATAAAGTCCTAGATGGTGGCGGATGGATAATGAGGTCCTTTTGGCTCAGCATGGCACCTTCAGACTCTTTGGCCTGGCGGGTCTGTAGGCATCAGGGTAATGGTGAGGAAATGATCCACAGCAGTCATGAAGTTTTAGGAGTGATCCAGCTTTATTATAAGGCCCTAATCACCATGTGTGGTGGCTTCTAAGCAAAACAGCCTCTGTATCCATGCTGTTTCTGATCTCTCTCTGCTGAGTCTTTCTTACTGTTTTTCTCACCCTTTCCCTGGGCCACTTTAATTAGCAACCACAGACCCCTCCCAGCTGTGGGCTAGTCTGACCATCAGGTTAGATTAGCATTTGGCCCTGGGGAGGGGTAACAAGGGACCTGAGCTCACAGCGCGGAGATCTTTCGGTCATTTATTATACTTGGCTCAGGAGAGACAGCACAGAGGGGAATGGAAAGACCCTTCTACTCTGGGCTTGGTGACATGTGCAACTGGCATCGAGCCAGCACCCCAAGAAGCTGCTGTTTGTCTCTAATTTTGCTTCAGTGCCAGTGTATCCCCACAAACATCTCCGGCACCCTGCCCAGTCTGCTAGGAGGCTTTCCTCTCTCCAGAAACCTCAGCCCATAAGGGAAGAAAACAGACGCCAAGACATTTTAGCTTGCACAAATCTTCGTCTCTTTGTGGGGATACAACTGCTGAATATCTAAGATGTAAATTTTGATTTGCAACTTCTTTTAAAAAATTCTTAGGAAAATACCACCACAAAGTTAACAAAGGCACTGGGAGATCTATATTCTGAGTTTAAAAGTTCTGATGAGAATTGCAGTTTTGCCCTGTACTTGGAAAAGCATGAATCAAGACAGTCTCAGTCAGAAAAGGAAATGACTTACCAACTATCAGCATTAATCCTCAAGATTCTGTTTAATTACAAAATGCTCTGCTTCCTCTTTCAATTAACACGAATAAGCTCGTGTGAGAAATATGAATCCTCAAAAACCCCAGGAAATGTCAATGAATCTATCCTAAAATTGCATGCTATTTGCAAGTCTGTAAAGCACACGCACTATAGGAGTACCTACCTGAGAACCTTGGGGATTCTAGGTAGTCATTTTGTAAGTCCATCTCTAATTTCCAAAGTCATGTGTTGAAAACAATAAATAGCTTTGACATCTTGGGCTACAACTACTCAGCTTAAATTGTTCCCTTACTAATCTCAAAGGAGAGTTACCAAAGAAAAGATTCCCTTCTTTATCTCAGCCATAATTTGTTTCAAATGCATCTCTTTAGCCCAATTGTCTCCCCACACCCTTCCACCACATATGAACATTTGGACCTTGGAATAAGTTTTCTTAGTTTTTGTTATTAGGCATTGATTTTCAATTAAAAAGGTTTAGAAGATTATCAAATAAAAATGTATTCCAAAGGTTAGAGCAAATCTTCTTGTATTTCTAAGGACTTTACATCTCTTATCACAAGGTTAGATTTAGAATGCCCTTGGCTGTTTCCCCAGACACCCAGGCATATTTTATGTGACGTATGAGTCATGGGGGCCAGTCTTTTCTGATGCAGGATTATTTCCTTGGGGCAAAGTCTAATACATGACAATTTCAAATTATTGGTGATGATAGACCGGGGAAGTGAAATTTATCCAAGTGAAGACAAAGTGAGAAAACATTGCCTGCCAATTTTGAATGAAAGAGCAAGCTGTCTTATATAAACTGTGTCAACGAATAGGCGTGGGAGGGTCAAAACTTTAGCGACAAGTATTCTCTGAATCTAGTTGGATGCCAGAGAAAAACACAGATTTGAAACAATTTCAAGAATACATTCACTTTCTTTTCTCTAGTCTGGGTTTTCTGTGCAGTAAATTAAATTACAGTCGTTTTAATAGGAACCAATGTCATTGTGGCTATTTCCTAAAAGTCTATTTTAACCCAGTTTCTGTTGAACATCTGTGTGATGAGACAATAAGTGATGAATGCCTGTGAATCTAGTGCCTCGGTCCTTTGACAACCCGTTCTGAGGGGAGGTTCATTTCTGCCAACCACTTACTGTCACATTTAGTTCTCAAATCAAGATAGTCAGAAAGAACCACAGAAGCAGGTGTTCAAGAAGAAAACTAAGATATTGGGGCCATAGAGATAATCTAGGGGATAAGGTACTTTCCTTGCATGCAAGTTGGCACCCTGTATGGTGCTTTGAATTCTTTCAGGAGCTATCACTGAGTAAGCCTAGAATAAGCCCAAAGTATCACCAGATGTGATCCAAAATCAAAACTAAACAAAACAGAAAACAAAAAAAAAAAACGAGGAAAAGAGGAAAAAGAAAACTAAGATGTCTTCAGTGATCTGACTGAGAGATAATGTGACAGACAAAATTCTAGGAGCCATATTTCAAAACATCTAGGAGCTACCAATTATTTAGCTTATGATAATATAAAGGCAAAATTAAAGTATGTGTTTTATTTAGTTTATTCAAGCAGTTATTCCAATAATCATGCTATCTAAAACTAAATGTCAGATATATTATATTCCTTTATTTTCTTTTCAAAACTTCAAAGTTCAGTGTGAATTTTACATTTAAAGCAGATCTCAAATCCCACTGATTTCAAGTAGATAATTGCCTGCAGTAGCCAGAGGTTTCCATAAGTTTAGAAAATGAATGAATGGAAGGGGAGAGGAGAGAAGAAAAGGAAGTTGGGCATGGGTTCTGGAGGGTTTGGCAAAGGTAAGAATTCCGAAGCATAGCTTTGAACTGTAGGTGAGTATACAGCATTGCTGAGAAGTTTGTAGTTCAGAATTTTCCAAGAACAAAAATAAAATAGCTATTTTGAAATTAATCTGGTTTGGCTGTACTGTTTCTTGAAATTGGTCTGCTTACTTGGTTGTGGATTTCTTTTTTTTTTTTTTTTTTTTTTGGGTCACACCCGGCAGCGCTCAGGGGTTACTCCTGGCTCCATGCTCAGAAATTGCTCCTGGCAGGCACGGGGGACCATATGGGGCACCGGGATTCGAACCGATGACCTTTTGCATGAAAGGCAAACGCCTTACCTTCATGCTATCTCCCGGGCCCCAGTTGTGGATTTCTAAGAGAGCTTATGTGCCCGTGAAGAAGGTGAAGGAAAGATAATGGAAAATGTAGAGCAGAGAAATGCTAGTTGTTGTCAACAGAAGTCAGGACTACATTTTGATTTAGATCTGCTAGGGCATGCCTGTCTTTTGGCTGATAGGGCTCATAACCCAATTCAGGAGGGAACAAAGTTAGCACATCTCTTAGAGGTAAGGGGATACTATGTGGATGGTTCTGCATCCATTGGAGAAAGCAGGCATGGGCGTATAAATATAGGCCTGTGGTGTCACAGCCACCAGTTACTCCCAGACTGAGAAGCAGGGAGCACACAGGAAGCCACAGATCAAAGGTGCTCTACTGCTGCTGCAGGTGCACAGAGGCCAGCCTGAACCTTCACGGTTTGCTGGGGTCCAAGTCCAAGCCTGAGCTCTGAGCTTATCACCTATTAGGTGCAAGCAATAGTCCTCTTGGATAACACATCAGCAACATTATGGTGGCCCGGACTTGTGAAACCCTGGACTTGTACAAAAAAGCACTGCAAGGCCTGGATTCACTCACCAGACTATCTTCCTGGAATTGCGGTCCTTCTATAGGTCCCTGAATGATCCCATGGATGTGAGTTCTAAATTCCTCAGAGCACCTAGTTGATTCCAGAAAGGTGAAGGAAGGGTAGAGAACATGCTTTAAGGGAGAAATGAGGAACAGAGAGAGACCCTGTGAATGGAGCCAATGATTCCAACTGTTTCCAGGCATCAGAGAGGGCTTAGGAAGTTCCTAGAAAGTTATTCCAAAATGTAGGGTTTTCATAGGCCTAGGGGCTCAGGAAAAATATGTTATTTGAGGGTAGGGGGTATCTATGAACACTATGAGGAGGGTTCCTAGCATACAGGAGAATAAAACCAATACAGAAAATATGACAGTGGAGAGAAGCAAGGGGGAATTAGTCCTGCTGACCCCAAGCCCTAGGTCCCTAGGTCTCTTGGTCCTGTGTCTTGTTCAGCCTTCAGAAAGATCCATTTTGTTCATCAACAAATTCTTTCTGACTTTACCTCATTCCCACTGTATCTTTGCTATTTGTATTTAAGGAGCCTTGAATAAAATGAAGCTTCTTAGTGCTTTCAAGGCCAAAATTGTGGTTTCCATACTCTGGGGATCCATTGCCTTTCTCCTGGTCCCAGACCACAGACATTTCTCTCCTTTTCTGATCCAAACATGCTGACAGAATGAATGTAGGTGGAAGCACAAAAGCAGCCATTTATCCCCCATCCTTTGGAAAAATTGCCTGGAAATGTGAAGGACCAGCTCCACAGAAGAGTACGAGAAAGCTATCTTTCCTCAAGGACAGGCAGATACTTAGAATATCATTTTAAGGCTATATAATAAAAGGTGCAAGGCTATTGGGCAACTTATGAGAACTGTTCAGGTCTATCCAGTCTTGAACTGCATCAGGCTAGGATTTGGGACACTCTGCACCTCTCCAGAGAAGGAAAGGGCCCTGCTTTTTATCACAGAGCTTTCTCAAAATGCCTTCACACACTGACGTAGTCAGCTCTCCTCCAGCTGGTTCAAAGCACATTAGTGGCTCCACAATTCATCTAATTAATGGAGTAATTTTCCCTGGCCTCTCTCCTGTCACTCTGGGGCTCTTCCTTCCTTTTCATAGTTCGGGTCTGCTTAGCACCTCTGTCCAGTTGTCTTCTCCCTAGGTAATCTTTCCTTCACCTCATGTCTTCCTGACTCAGATTGAACTTATGGTGGAATGGTGTGGTTTGAACTACACCTGGCAGTGCTCAGGCCTGGAACTTAGGAATAGAACCTAGGTCTCCTGCAGGCCACACATGAGCTGAATCCTTTGAGCCATCACACAGCCCCCTCATATCTTAGAGGAGACTGTCCTTCCTGACTCCCACCTCTCTCTACTGCCCTTTCTTAATCCCATCATCAGCAACTGCTATTATTTGTTTTGTGGTGGCTTACTTACTGTCTCCCCACAATATTTCAACCCTCTCATGAGCAGAACATTATTTGTCTTGTTCACTGCTCTCTTCCTGGGGTCTGGAATAATGCCTGGCATAGATTCAAAACTCAATAACTACTAATCAGTGACACAAATGGAATCTGTATCAGGCCGTGTGGGATGAGCAGATACAGATGAGCATCTGGGGTATATCATCCTTACTGTGGTCTTTAGCAAAGCCTGAGATAGAATGACTTATTGGGTTTGGCAAATCACTGCTGAACACACATTCTGCAGAAGCTCTGCCAGAGGAGGTAACAGGACACAGATCTGAACCACAAAAGACATAGACAAACAATGTACAATGTAGAAAATGTTGTGGTCAGGCTGGGGAACAGAAGGAGAACCTTATCTTTCTGTGAGGTATGAGATATTCAGAGGGTAATGCTGGGAGGAATCACAGAGAAAGGACACCCCTTTGGGATGGAGATGTTTCCCTCCTGCCATCTCTCACCAATATATATATTATACTTACTGCAACCGTGATTATTACCACCCCAGGCTCTTCCAATAAAGTATTGGTATGTGTGAGAAAAACATGCAAGAACCTGTGTGTGGGGGCCAGAGTGATGGTACAGTGAGTAGAGCATTTGCCTTGTACACAGCCAATCTGGGTTCTATCCTGGCATCTCAAATGGTCCCCTGAATACTGGCAAGAGTAGTTCTTGAATGCAGACTCGGGTGTGGTCCAATAACAAACCAAAACAAAACCAAAAAAAGAACAGTGTGTCCTGAGAGAAGGGGAGGGGGAGGGTCAAATCTGATGTAGTCTGTTTTGCGTGTGAACAGTCAATCCAGATACTTGGTGTCCCTTGGGGATTTTGCATCCACATGAGTGTGTTGTCTTTGCAATATCTGGTACTCTGTGAACTTTGATTCTGACTGGGATTGGACCTGTCACCTGATACTGGTGTAAGTGTCTGGGAGGACAGCCAGCTAGCAGTATCTCCACTGGTAAAACAGAGCATAGGAGTACTGCATCTCAGAGAGCCAGTTGATTGATTCCCACCCAAGATGAACCAACACATACTTCATGTACATTCTTACATACATTCACATTCATACACATTCACATACATTCATGTTGGTCCATCAATGGGGAGCCACCCTGATCTCCACTTGGTCACTGACTTCCCTCTGCCTGCCAACAGCTTACAAGAATCCTACATGGGGCATAAAGTCAACCTACAGCATTAGGCAGGTGTCCAGATGCCACACCCGGATGCATCACAACCTACTCCTAGGGGCCTGAGTCCCCTTGTCTAAACTGGGCCGATGAGAGAATCATGGCTCATCATCAGAATGAAGGAATGACCTATTCCTTATGGTAAAATAATGGATAGGTTTAACATGGGACAGCTACCTTTTATATTACCTGTTCTATGGTCTTCTCACCTTTGAAGGCACACCTGAAATTCATAACCTGCTACACCAAATACACACATTACACGGAGAGAATGGCTGAAAGAAACAATTGACTCATCCATCAAAGGAACCTAGCAGGTGAAATGGTGAGCTGGAGAGGCTAGAGTTTCCCCAGACCAGGGCACTTCCTTGCCAAGAACAAATACTGGGTGTTGAATGGACACTGACCTGTGTTTTTTGGGTGTCATTTCAGTGGGTCTCTCTTCTCTACAATTCTCCCTCAGCCACAGCAGTCAAAGAAGGCAATGAATGCTACAGCTGGAACCTTTCTAAAACCAATCTTCTCATTAGTAAACAAGGTAAGAAAGAGAGTTCCAGAAAGGAATCCTGCTTTGCCTGAGGTCACTTGGACAGTACACTCTGCATTCCAGGATCTCCGCACACCAGTTGCCACTGGAAGGGATCTTCCACAGCTTTATGTCCCAGCTACCCAAGGAGACTCAAGTGTCCCTAGATGGAAGACACATACTATTTGTAAGCTTCTGGAGACCTTTAATTAGAAATTTCCTTTGAACTTTAAGTTTCAAAATAATGTAATAGCCTCCTATTGGGCTGCTCACAATATCTCATGTGAATACCAAAGACAACATAAAAGCAAGGAAAATCCTCCTAATGCAAATTAGGTTCAACATTTAGTTAAATGCCAGAAAAAAAGGTGAATTGAAAATGCCACTTTCAAGAACATCCACATGATGTTTCAAGAACATCCTTTCCCTTTCTTGTTCTCTGCTCCCACCCAAACCAGGAACATAAAGGCTGAGTTATCCAAAATATATGCGCCTAGGATCTCTCTGAGCACCCCAGAAGAGGTAGTGCCAGGAATTGAGCTTCATCGTGGACTGGGAGAGTCCCTACACAAGGTGTTAGAGCCAAGGCTGGCTGCAGAACTGGGGTTCAGGAATATCATTCTGGCTCTTTTTATGTTCTCCATTTCATACAGTGTCCCAGGCCTTAGGGTAGGATAGAGAAAGGACTTTGGTGAACAGATGTCTAATAAGTGAGAGTCTGTTGGTGACTCACAATAAGGCAGAAAGTGGCACTGTGATCTCACCATTACTCAACAGTGTCCAGTCTGACAGACACACATGGTGACAGAAGTCGTACCCACACCCACAAATGCCATCTCAGACTCCATACTGGAAAGGAGTGGGCCTATTTGATGATCAGATCCTTCTTGCTGATATTAAACCAACGAGGAAGTGACCCTGGAACAATTTCAAGAAATACTCAGTTTTGACAAGGCAGCAGTTTCAATGCAGCAGCAGAAATCATAAGCCAACAACTGGTTGAGGTTCATAAGAAGCTGATCATGTCTCCTGGACAAGGAATCAGTAATGAAAACTACATGAGGTTCAAAACAGGAAAGCAGGAAAGCTGAGCAATATTTTGGTGAAAGGTGGGGGAAGAGCATCAAATAATTAAGATGATCTGATAAGTCATTTTTATTAAATCTTACTTACCTACAGTGCAGCCAGTCAGACATAACAGCTAAATGTGGGGATAAGTAGGATAGAAAACTAGTTTCTCCTTGGTTCTAGTTCTCCCTGGTTCTCAGAAATGTGCATAGATGGAGAACAAAGAAAGAAGCAGTGGGGCAGCGAGCACCTCGCAAGGAGAGGCTGTAAACCTTTCCATCTGACCTGCCAGATTTATATTTTTTAAGCATTCTGTCCCATTTCACCTGGGTCAGTTTTTCAACTGTAACCCATGGATTGATCCTTAGTGGTCTATGTATGTGCATGAATGTATGTGTTGGCCATCTCAATGTCTAATGTCCATCTGTAATATACATAATGCCTATGTTGTATACTATCCTCCCCCAGTTATATATAACTCTCCCACTTATCTGTTATTTTCCCACATTTAACCCTTTTTACCCTCAGTTCTTAACTCTTCAGGAAGCAAAACATTCCCCTTACCCCAGCCAGCTGCCAATCAGCTCCCAAAGTGAAAAGTTAGATTCACTGTCCACCTTGCCTCAGCCTGAGAAGAAGCTGCCACTGCCCCTGCTGCTGATTTGCTCTCAACAGCCTTTCTCCCCACTCACCCACCCCCGCCTGCCCCCTTAGCTGTGAGCTGTTGCTGGCTACCAGATTTGGTTTCTAATAAGACCCCAGCTCGAGGACATTTCCTGATATGTGAATGCTGGGGAGCCATTTTTAGATTTCACAAGACCAAATCACAGGCTGAAGCTGTGCTCCAGATTTTATTAAACCCACCCCCCAGACTATTTCAAAAGACGTTAAGGAGACATGCATATCTCCTTTGAATATTTCTTTAGATCTATTTCCTTAATAGGTATAACCTTACTGTTTATCTTCTTGTGTAGCGGCAATTTCCCCCATTTTGGGGGATCTATTTAGTAGGGATTTCTAATAGATAAGTTTCTCTAGTGTTCTAACTTCAAGTTAAAACCAGGTTATTGAGGTTGTTTAGCTTGTTATTTTTACCCCCATATGCACCAGTAGTACCAAGTAACGTTGTTCCTTTATTGCATAGGCACATTAAAATGGGGGAAATTTTACGTGTGCAAACAAGTTCTTATCTAATAGAGATAGGAACACATAAATTTTATATTACAGTGGGGCCTTACACCCTGAACACTTGTCATAGTGACTTGGCTTAGGCTTCAGAAGATCAGACCTTAACCATTCAGTCCTGAACCTTGGACTCCATCTATGGAAACAACACAGTTTTCTACACCAGCACCAAGAATCAGACTTCTATCAGAAAAACCTTACTGTTGCCCTGGCATTGACTTACTCCAGAGCGGGTTCATATGACACCTTGATGGCTTGGTAATAGCAACATCCTGCTTTCAGGGCAGGGTTCTCTACTTTGCCACCTAATAGTGAGATGAAACTAGAAGATGCTCTGTGTCACCCTGATTTTGACATAGGCTCTGTACAGAAACCAGGATCTTTAACTACAGAAACCTGACAGCAACAACCGTGATTATGAAGAGCATTTATTGGAACCACAGAGAAAGACTTTGGGGTTAGACAACTTAGCATGCCTGGAGTCTGTGGTTGGTCTTATGCCAGCATACTTCATGGGTAAGGTCTCCCTGTTTTTAGGCCAAAGGTTTTTCCTTTCTATTTCCCCCAAATTTTCTGTGCCTATGCAAACAACAACTGCCATGTATACACTGGCTTTTTTTGGGGATCATACCCAATGACGCTCAGGGGTTACTCCTGACTATGCACTCCAAAATCGCTCCTGGCTTGGGGTACCATAGGGAAGCCAGGGGATCAAACCACAATCCGTCCTCAGTCAGCCATGTGCAAGGCAAACACCCTATCGCGGAGCCATCACTCTAGCCCCAACACACATCGTTTTTAGTACAATTTTTTTTATCTCATCTTTAAAAAAAAAGAGCTTATTAAACCTCTGCTATTATATTAATGACTTTATTGGAGATGCAATAATTTCCACAAATATAATTGCTATTGAGCTTTCTCTTTCCTTTTTTTCCTATTTCATTTTTTAGTTTATCTTTCTATTACCTTTCTATTTTTCTCAGTAACTTTGCTGTCCCTTATCTTGAAACAAATGTATTATGATCAGTTCTGTCAACTATGTGATACATTTTCTTTGAAAAAAAAAAGTTTTAAAAAAGCAGGGAGAGTCACACCTCAAGGCATCAGTGGCCAACCATAAGACTTGTGAGTACCTGACATAGTGAGAGCTGGTCACTATGAAACCTGGGCAGTGTAAAAGTCACTAGGACAGATGACAATGGGGCAAGCTGCGTAGAAATGGAAATGATAAGAAATGCAACTGGTGACAAAAGTTATACCTGTTTATGCTTTATTAGTTAGAGCTATAAAACAATAGAGAGGATATCGAGGACCTCTTGTGGTCTCTGTGATCATTTTATACAGAGCCTCAAAGATCCCAAAGCTAGCAGAATCTTCTGTAACAGATGAATAGGCAAAGGACAGGAGAGGAGGGGAGGTCAGGTTGCATCTCCATCTCTCCTTCTCAACTCCAAGAATTCCTTCCTTCATAAGAGGAAACTGGCACCTTTGGAACAAAATCAATAATCAAAGATGTGACTTTAACATGTAAATGGAAAGGGCTCCTGGAATTCTAAATAAATGGACTTAAAAGAGACCTGGGGAGAAATTGACAAAGCAGGCCTGAAACTACTGTTCTTAGAAATGTTTGCTTATTGGAATTTAGCTGGAAAATAGCTCCCTATACCAATGTGTCATATTTTGCTATATAATTGTCATACTTTTATGAAAAAAAAATTTGGCTTTTGGGTCACATCTGGTGATGCTCAGGGGTTACTCCTGACTCTATGCTCAGAAATTGCTCCTGGCAGACTCCGGGGACCATATGGGATGCCGGGATTCGAACCACCATTTGTCTGCATGCAAGGCAAATGCCCTATCTCCATGCTATCTCTCTTTTATGAAAAATTTTTGGCTAATTAAAGTGAGGTACAGGAGCTGGAGAAATAATACAGGGGTGAAGCACTTACTTTGCTTGTTGCTAACTCTGGTTTGCTCCCTGTCATCACATATGATCCCCTGACTACCACCAGGAGTGATCCCTGAGCAGAGTCAAGAGTAAGCCCTGAGCAGTGTTGTCCAAACCCCTCCTCCCAAATAAGTGGAGTGCTAACATTATATAAAACTTTAAAAAGTTTATAAATCAATATTGGGGTGGTAGTGGAAAAAAAGGGGTGGCAATTATGTAGTGAAATATGGTGAAATGTGCCTAAATACTAGGCATTTAGAGTTGGAACTTACTCTCTCTGTGTGAGTCTGTACTTCGGGACACCCCAGGTAGAGTGTTTGGATGATTAATTCTAAAAAAACAACTGCAGAAAAACCAAGTCTGACAGGCTTTCCTGAGTCAACACACGATATATATGGTTCCATTCTCCCCTTGGGTGGGCTGTTTGGGAGCTCTATGTCAGTCCTGATGGGAGAAAAGAGAGAAGCCACCACAGGATCCCTCCAGTTTCTGCTCTGCCTTCCCCTTCCAACCCCCCACAAGCTGGGTCTAGATCCTTGCTACATTGCTGTAATAAATAATACATGTTGGCTAGCAGTACTCTTCATGTGGAGTGTTATGAGTCACTCTTATGAATTTCCAAACACAGCAAAGGCCCTGGGAAACCCTGACACAGAGGCTTTACTTAAAAGAATCAAACTTTTCCTTTGTCACCAAGCTTTCAGAGGACTTTGAAAGAAGAAACTTAAGACCCAATAATTTAGCAGTCTTCCAAATAAAAGGAACACTTGCTTTCTCATTCAAAGATCCAAACAAACAAACAAACAAACAAACAAACAAAAATCAAACTTACACCAGTGACTGAGATCATCCCTTTTGAAAGTGCTAGAATAGAAAATTTTGAATATATGTTGTTCTTGTTTTAGAAAACTCTTAAATTCGAGAGTTCAGAAGTTGGATAGCTCTCTTAGAGAATACAACACTTTTTAGACAATCTTTTGCTATTTCCCTCAATTGCTATTTACTTCCTGCTTGTGCAGTTTTACTGGAACTATGAGAATAATTCTTTTATCCCAAAAACTTTAAGAGGCACCTTTAGCCAATGTTGGTGACCACTTAAACTATTAAGCAACTTAGCTAACTCACTTCCCAATAATCCTTAAGTATTAAGGCAAGCAACAGGTCTTGATTTGTGGAAGCTTTGATGCTGAGAATTGTTGTTCCTGCAGGATTGTTGAGTGCCATGGAAAAGAAGAGCAATGTGTGAGGACTGGCCAGCAGGGATGGAACACATTATGTGTCACTCATCTGCTCTTCCAGGTCACATATTCAGAATGTGATGGCATAAAAATGAATAAACAATATTAATTTGTGCCCACAAAAGAGCAGCAATAAAAGACTATTCATGTTTCAATAACTGTGCAATAATTTCCTATGTTTAGAAAATTAACACTGGGCAGGCTGGGAATTTAGCTCAGTGGTAGAGCGTTTGCCTTTCATACCTGAGGTGCTTGGTATTTTTTCCTAGCACTATAAAACATACGCACAAACACAATATACATACAAATCCTAGAAAATTAACATGGGGAGAAGGAGGCGTAAGCTTTGAGTACCACTGAATGTGACCTAAAACCAAAACAAACCAAAAATCCTAAAACATCTTAAGGAAAAAAAAAAGCAAATGATAAAGTAGGAGATCTATTTACAACATAGGTACTCTTAGATATTACCATTAATGTAATAGGCTTTTGCAAATCAAATTTGTTTTACCGGACTGAGCTGTGCTCAGGGTTATTCCTGGCTATATACTGAAGGATCACTCTTGGCAGTGTTTAGGGGATCATATGCGATGCCAGGAATTGAATTTGGGTTGGCTACATGCAAGGCAAGTGTTCTACTCACTGTTTCTATTTCTCTGGTCCCCACAGATAAATTAAAAAATGAATTACACAAATAGAAAAATATGCAAGTAAAATGAATAAATTTACAAAAAGTTCAATAAATTGATAAAATAATGAAAAACTGACAATAAATGAATAAGAAAGTTCACTGCTTGATAACTAAAAATCTGAATTGAAAGTTTAAAAAGTGAATCACTTAAATCATAAAAAGTAAAAATCCCTTGGGGCCAAAGAGATAATTCAAAGAATTGAGTGCATGCTTTGTATGTGGGAGGCCTAGGTTCCATCCCTAGGGCTACATTGTCATCCCCAACACCCCCAAATTGCTGCATGTGGTCCAAAAAAAAAAAAAGAAAAGAAAGAAATTGTTAATTCAATACACAAAAGGTTATAATACTCAGTGTTTCAAGTGCTAATCTCCAAAAGGCAACATGCCATATTTTCCAAAACTTTTTGAAGTAGGCATGTTCACTCATACAGAAACTTCTATTATGACCAACATGGGAGCTTTATCAAAGACATCTGAATCTACTAATCATCTAATGCAAAATTTGGAACAACCCAATGTCAGAGGATTAGCTAAATAAGTTGTGGTTAGTCTATGCAATGGGATATAAGAACTGCTCTTAATATCATGAGCTACAGACTAAATATGAAAATTGTCCTTTTATATTGACCTGAAACATAGGGAATAAACTAGCTAGTATTATATATGACATAATAATATAATATAAATTAATACAATAAAATATTATATATTGTTTCTGAGTCATATCTTGTGATCTTTCGGTGTTAGTTCTGGCTCTGGGCTCAGGGATCACTCCTGTTGTGGCTTAGAGAACATATGAAGTTTTGGGTCTAGAATTGGGTAGGCTATATGTGCAAGGAAAGTGAGTGCCCTTTCTACTGCACTAGACTATGTTTCGAGGGTGGTTTTCAACTGGAGTACCCAGTTTGCAACTGAATCCTGCATTCTGCCCCCCTCAAAACAGAAGTGTCATCATTTGCAAAAGTAGTGTTTGTAAAAGCACTTATCATATATGGTTTGTACATCAGATGCATAGTTGCACAGCAAAACACTGGAGTGCTTATTAAGCCAATATCACTTAAAAATATTTATGGGAAAAAATAGACCAGATCACACACTAAAATCCTTGGATGTGGGTTGGTCTGGGTTTCCTTTTACGAATGTATATTACTTGTGCAATGTTGAAACAGAGAGTGAATGCTGCTTTAGAAGGAGGCTATTAGGAGTCTTGGGCAAACAGCTGAAAGCCATCTTTCTAGGAAGAAAACAAAGAAGAAAAGGGCCAAATGGGGGAAAGGAACCACCCCCACACTCTAGGAAACAAGCTCCCAGCCTCTGGGCCTGTGCAGTGGTGGAGGAGGGCCACTCTCCAGCCCACCAGGCAGCAGGCCGGTACTCTACTGTGGCTGCTCAGAGCAGGCTCACACTGCCCCATTGTCTAACCACAACCCCACGCGTCAATGAGAAGCAGATGGCAGGATGCATCCCCTCGTGCACCTCGGATGCAGGGCCTCCACGGAGCTCAAGGCCAGGCAATCTGCTTTTCATTTCACAGGCAGAGAAAAGCCAGAGAGGAAGGAGGGAGGCAGACCATCATTTTCAGGGTGTTGAGGGAGTTGAAGTAAGAATTCAATTCTCCCCTGCTCTGAAAAGCAGCCCAAAGCCGCAGGTTGACTGCAGTGCCCACACTAAACTCAAACTCTCCTTCCATTACCCATCCTTAAAACTGAGGCTTGGGCCACGAGAACCAGAAGGGAAAGAGGTCAGTCCAGGGCTTCTGAGGTTTGTACTGTGCAGAGACACTAATAAGGAGCCTGGAGGGGGGCAGGAGCAGTAAGCCCTGCAGATGGCAAGAAGTGGGACCCCAGCAGGCAGGCTGGGAAGGGTTTGGGATAGGAGCCTCCTACCAAGTCCTTATACTAAATCAGCACAGAGGGCTTTGTTGTTCCCTTGCCTGGGTTAGAACATGTGTGTTGGAATGCATGTCTTATCCAGGCTCTAATCCCAGCTCTCTGCTTTCTTGCTTTGCTACCTTAGGCAAGTGACTTAAACACTGAGTCTCTGTGTCCTCACGACAAAGATGAGGAGGGAACTGGTGTGACCCCCACAGGAAATCTGAAGACCATAGAAAATGATTAATAGGAAGTATAGATGCAGAACTCAGTTCTTGAACACAGTGTGACTTCTTTAACTGCTGACTTTTTACATTATTATCGCCACCAGTGTCTTTCTGAATCTTAATATCTTTCTTATGCTCCATGGTAGCACTGACACCTCCGAAGCATCTTACCTGCATTCTCAGCTGCTGAGTTTCTTCTCAAAGCAACAACTATTTTTGGTCTTGGCCTAAGGGTGGTCTCCGTCTGTGTACCACATGGAGGTTCCCACTTGCAGTCACCAATGATTCATGTTATTTTTGGGATTGATCCAGTTTACTGTATGTGCTCTCTGGATAATGGCCAGACATGGCCCAGGCACTTTCTGCCAGCAAGCAGTTGTGCAGCTGTGACAAGGGTCTTGAGAGCTAGAGAAGGTCCCAGAGAAGGAACACCCAAAGCCTCAAGATAAGATGGAGGAGAAGAAAGTCCAGTGAAGAGGATAGCAAAGGCATATTTTGGATGAGGTGATCGATAACAGTGCTTCCATCTCAAGCCACAATCAGAAGATAAGGGATCTCTAAGACAATCATGCCCAGAGTCCTTTCTTTATAGGTAGAAATTGGGGGGCGAAAGGTGGGAGACTGGCCTCTAAGGTAGTCCCAAGAGTCCCAGCCCCTAAACATGGACACATCCTGCACCATTTACTCCTGTGAACCTGAGTGGGTCTTATAAATATATTGGGTATCACACAAATAGTTCCATTGCCGTTTTAGGGCAATATAGCATTTTGCAAATATGATTAAGGTACCTTGAGTTAACCATAAAATTAGCCATAAAGGATTCTGATTCCACCAAGTGAGCCTTTACAAGAACAAGAAGTAACCATAAATGTAGAGTATATTTTATGTATTGTATTTATTTTGTATTAAAAAATAATAAAGTTTGAAGGGGAGACCAAAGGAGACAGTTGGACAGTGACAGTTGGAAAGTGACAGTTGGAGAGAAAGGATAAAAGGGGGGAAGCGACAGACAGAGAGGGCGGAAAAAGAGACCAGGGAAAAAGGAGACAGGGAAGAGGGAGGAAGGGAAAAGGGAGGAAGGAAAAGGGAGGTCTGGGAGGACTGGGAGGAGAAGGACTAGGAGAAAGAGAGGGAAGAAGGGGCTGTCAGGAAAAGAGATTAGGAGAGTCAGGGAGACGTATAGAGAAGAAGAAGAGCTGAGACAGAAAGAAGAGACATAGAGAATAAGAAGAAGCAAGACAGAAAGAGAGAGAGATTAAGGGAGAAGAAGAGAGTGTGCAGAGACAGGGACAGAAGTCTGAAGATTAAGAGAGAAAAGCAGAGACAGGGGAAGAAGAAGAGAAGACTAGGGGAAGAAGAAGAAAGGAAGAGACAGGGACAGAAGAGAAGAAAGACTAGGGGAAGAAGAAGAAAGGCAGAGACAGGGACAGAAGAGAAGAGAAGACTAGGGGAAGAAGAAGAAAGGCACAGACAGGGAGACAGAGAGAGAAACAGAGACGGACAGGGAGGAGAGGAGAGAAAGATCCAACCAGGGAGAGTTAAACTCTTTTGGCCAAACCTTTTGTCCCCCCAAACCTCTGTGTGTGAGTCATTTATT
>PVKC010003972.1:0-37079 GCA_004027635.1 Crocidura indochinensis
AAAACAGAACTATTGAATGTATGTAATAACATGATAAAGCATGTATTCTTGCACATAGTTTTGGAAGAGATCTCAGCTATATGAATAGTAAATTGTTATGTATTAAAATATCATGTTCAATGTAAACTATAGTGATCTAATGATTTTTATATTGAAAATAGAAAAAAATGTTTGTAGACTTGTCTTCATCATGAAACAATTGCAAGAGAAAATTTATGTGAGCAAACATAATATCCTCCCAAGCAAACACAAGAACACTTTCTTCATATATTTTATCATCTTTTGTGCTTTTCTTCCTTCAAGTATTATTTTTTATTGCAGCAAAACCACCTCCAAATTAAGAGTATGTTTGACACCAAAGTAATTATTTCTTTTACTAAAAATTGGAAGCCAATTCCTAAATGTCTAGATGGCCTCAAATTTTAATATAAGCAGTGACTATGACTTTCACTGGGCTCAAAAGCCACCTCAAAATAATTGGATCATAATGAAAATAATTTGTAGTGTTGTTGCTTAATGTCTAATTAGGCAATTGTTGATTATGGATGTTCTCAGCATTTTATTATAACATGTATCTGAAATGCATTATCATACTGATTCCATCGTGTTCCCAAATGGCAGACTAAACTCTTCCTGACTTTCTCTCTTCAATCTGTCAGGAAAGACCATCAGTTTTTATAAGGTTTCTCTGTCAGGAGCACCCCTGACAAACTTCTCTGTGTTGTAAAATGTAACAATATGTCATGAATGATATGCCCTTTTTTTTCACAGGTTTCAGCTGTGGATAAATGTAAACAAATGATACTAAGCAGGAGTCTTTGGGGTCTAACTTAAAATGATGGCTATAGCTATCTAATTTTATATGCAGTGATGATAACTAGTGAGAAAACATGACTATAGTACTCCTAGAGCTCACATTCTGAATACCCCTTAGAAGCAATTATTTTTCATGTGATATAAATCCACTTGTCCCTGTAGTTTCTTTAACCATTTATTTACCATAATCTTCCTCAAAATGCTTGACAAATATGACTTTGGTTGTGCTCTATAAGTTCACTGTCCTGAGGAATCTCTGAAGAGATTATCAGTGGGCTTTGTGATAATAATATACACATAGTATTTCAATAATTTGCATCAATAATAAAAAGGAGAACTAAATCTGGACATATTTCATACACTATTTTCATTATTTCACTGAACTTTCCATTTGCACTTTGAAAATTTGATTTCTTTCAGTTTTGAGCATAAGTCCGTCTTCTACATTTGTGGAAAGGAGGAGGTTAGAAAGGATTGTCAGGAATATAAACACATAATTGTATACACAGATAATACTAGAATTTTGTTGTGGTATTAGTAGCCTTAAAACCTCAAAGGGTATAGGTGTGGACACATGGATGTACAGCCAGAAACCTGTAGTTCAGTAGAGCGCAGTAAATGGGACGCAATGCTTGTCACTATTACAACAGTTATGCAGCTGTGTAGACCAGAGAAATGGCCACAATTATTTTCCTTTTCTTCCTCACTTTCAGTTTGACGGTGCATGGGCAAGATCTGTGGACTCTCTGCAAGTCACCTTTGTGAGAAATCAGTCTTACTCTCGTTGTCCCTGGCTCATGTGGTAGTATCAGAAGACATATTTCTGCCATTGAAATGACTAGTCCAATATTACCCTTCTGAATAAATATTCAATGGAACTCCACATGATCACCCTGGAACACTTGGATTACACCCTAGATCACTCATCAGAACGGTTCCAGACATTTTGTTGACAAAACTGATGTGGTTATGTGAGTGACAAAGATTTTTAAAGGAAAAAAAAAGGCGCCTGTATCCAAGGGCTTTTCCCTCCAAGATCTTGTCCTGCCCTACGTTAGTAAATTCTGGCAGTACGTATTAAGTTGTATTTTCATTTAAAGAAATGTACTCTGAGGGCCCGAGTGATGACACAGCGGAAGGGTGTTTGCCTTGCATGTGGCTGATCCAGGACAAACCTCAGTTTTTGTTTGTTTTTTTTTTTATTTTGGGTCACACCCAGCAGTGCTCAGGGGTTACTCCTGGCTTCATGCTCAGAAATTGCTCCTGGCAGGCACGGGGGACCATATGGGGCACCGGGATTTGAACCGATGACCTTTGGCATGAAAGGCAAACGCCTTACCTCCATGCTATCTCCCGGGCCCCCAAACCTCAGTTTTATAATGGGTGTCCCCTATGGTCCCCCAAGCCAGGAACTATTTCTGAGCACCTAGCCAGAAGTAACCCCTGAGAGACATCAGGCATAGCCCTCAAACAAACAAACAAACAAACATGCAAATGTACTATGGCTGAGGCTAAATAATTTTGATAGAGTAACCATATACCCTGACTAAGACTTTAAATGATTTTGAGCCATTTTTCCTTCACCACACCCATGCCACAAATTTTTCACTGACTTACTTGCAATGAGCTCCCACAAATGTCTTGCTGATGACTAGTGCACTCAGCTTCCTCCTGGTCCACCTAGTAATGTCTTATGTGCTACGCTTATATCATCAAAATGCACTAAACACACACTGTTGTTGTTTTATTTAGTTAGTTTTTGGCTTTTGGGCTACACCCCGTGACACTCTAGGGTGTGTGCTCAGAAATCGCTCCTGGCTTGGGGGACCATATGGGACACTGGGGATAATTGAACCAGTTCCTTCCTGAATCTGACACCTGGAAGGCAAAAGCCCTACCGCTGCTATATAGTGTCTGGACCATTAACAAATTACTGTAGTAAACAAAAGAAATCTATTTTTATAAGAGCAATTCTATGGTCAGTTCTCATTGTTTATCTTCTCATCACATTCACTGAATGTTTTCCAAAATATTTCATAAGTGTTATAATTTAAAGCACTGCTCTTCAGTATATGATAAGACTTGCTGCATCAATGTAAAGCAGACAATAATTTCCACTCATCTTCCTTGTTCAAACTATCTCAAAATCAAATTTTTACTCTAGTTTTATTTTGTAATGAAGTATGGCTTTGAAATCTAATTTTATCATAGCTCCCAAAATAAATAAAAAACTACAGGGTAGCCAATTTCATTTGTATTTATCACATTCATTATTTCTCCTTTAATTTTAATCTCACCCAACACATACAGGTAGTGTAGATAGTACAGAATATTTTTAATTTGGATCAGAACAATTCCTCAGTGGTAGAGCATTTGCCTCACAAATAACCAACCTAGGACCTACTCAGGTTTGTTTCCCGACATCCCAAATGGTCCCCAGTCCTGCCAGGAATGATTTCTGAAGGCAGAACCAGGAGTAACCCCTGAGCACCAGTGAGTGTGTTCCCCAAACAAACAAACAAGCAAAAATTAAATAAATATTAGAGGCATAGTTTTCTGGATAGAAATGAAAATTTAAAGTGTATTCTATTTCTTAACAAGAAAAGAGAAATACAAGGAAATCAGTATAGCCTCCAGAAGGTCTATTTATTTTCCTCTAAGAAACTTTCCCACTGTATACCCTACTACATTTTGGTTTTGAAACTGACAACATGGAAACTTCAAACTGAAATATTGAGGCATCAAAGGCCCAACTCTGTGTTGAAAGCATCTTTCACTAGCATCAGGGATGACACAATCACTTTCATCAGTGGGCAGATTAATAAGCCTTACTTCAGGGAGCAACTCCTTGGAGGTATCTTTCTGCACCCATTATGTCAAGCAACAATTAAACAACTTGAGTAATCGTGATCCACTTGTATAGAAGGCACTTATGTTTCTTTTAGTGTTTTGTCTAAGTATTAATATTAATGCTATTTTTGAGTTTAAAGCACTATACAAAAATTTTTTTCTAAAAGCTTCAGGAATAACTCGCTGTATAAAACAATAGCATTGTTTGTGCTAGAATGATAATCTTAATACAGATTTTTGTACCAAGAATATTGCAGCCATAGAAAAGTCAAAATTGTGTGCCCAACATATGAAATTGAATAAAAAAACATGATTTTCTTTTTAGTTGAATATAATAATAATAATGAAATGAATGAAGCAATACAGCTTTTAAATACATTGGCTGCAAAAATAATAATTGAGGTAATAAGAGAATCTTTCAGAAGCTATATTAAGTTCACATTTTTAGATTATACTAATGCAGTTATTGCTTTTTCACATGTGCTTTAAAATGTGGTATTATAAGAATTTGTCAATAACTGAGCCTTTTATGTACATTCTCATAAATACTTTAATTTGAACCCTTGTAGTCTATTTGGAGCATTAGATCTTTTGCACATTAATAAATGTTTCAGGAAAAAACATTTAGTCTCATAAATTTAGACTCTGCACACTCACAAAATATATAATAAAAATCTATAACCTTTAATTACAAGATCAAGTCATTTTCAGTATTAAAAATATAACCTTTAATTACAAGGTAAAGTTCATTATCATTTTTATGCATTAATTTACTTAGGAATTCTATTTGGCATAGAAAATTCCCAAAATATATTTGGAAATTTTTTAGTCTACTTTTGTGCAATAAGAGGTCCTTATATAATATCAGGAGATTATATTACTAGTCACATTAAGAATTTTTCAATATTTTATGGGGCCGGGAAGGTGGCGCTAGAGGTAAGGTGTCTGCCTTGCAAGCGCTACCAGAGGACAGACTGTGATTCGATCCCCCTGTGTCCCATATGGTCCCCCAAGCCAGGAGTGATTTCTGAGCACATAGCCAGGAGTAACCCCTGAGCGTCAAACAGGTGTGGCCCAAAAAACAAAACAAAAACAACAACAACAACAAAAATAACAGAATTTTTCAATATTTTAGAACAATGTTTTGTCTCAATATCCTTTTATATTGGAACACCTTGTAAGAATTATGATAATTTAACATAACTATATATGAAGGATACCTTTGAAAAATAAATATATATTTAATGGTGATACAAAATATCAAAACATATTAAATATATAGTTATGTTCAAATTCATATACTGAATGTGTGAAAGCCATATATAATTCTTCTATTAAATTATCAAAATTATCATTATCATCACCAATACCAATCTGAAGAAAATTTCCACAAATAAATGTTGTCATTTTAAAATGAATTTTACAAAGTCTTAGTTTCAAAGTTTCTTTTTTGTGAGGAGATTTTCTCTGCACTCGGGATTGCTCCAGAAAATGCTATCTGTAATCATGCAATATCTATCTGGGTACTGACACCTGAAAAGTATGTGTTCTAGTTTAATAAGCTACCCCCTACCCCAGTATTCAAATATCTCCACCATCATATATCAAGTTTACTCACTATTTGTGGTGTTGGATACCTTGCATGAAGGTAGCCACCAGAGAGAGGTACTGTTAACTCTTTCCCCCTTGGTCCACCATGACCATCCGAGAAATGCTGGGAGAGGTTCAGATATACAAAAACAAACAAAAAGGAGAGCTTGCAGAATGTAAAAATTAATTCCTGACCTCCACTTTAGCATGTTGATTATTTTTTCCAGAAAAAAATTTCAGAACAACAACAGTGAGTCAATAAAATTTTATTGAGAGGTATAAAGAGAAGAGAACACATTCTTGAATTATCCTGGTGGTTTGGAAGGTAGATTATGTGTGTATGGGGGGAGAGAGAGAGAGAGAGAGAGAGAGAGAGAGAGAGAGAGAGAGAGAGAGGAGAGAGAAGAGAGGAGAGAAAGAAAGGGGCAAGAGAGGAGAGAGAGAAACTAAAGAGAGGAGAAAAAAACAGGAGCAATTTCTGAGTGTTCATATTTATAATTGAAACCCAACTACAAATATGTTTGTAATCATGGTGCTTAAATAAATATATTAATTTACAAAAAGAGTAACTCTGGTAGTAATTCCTCAGCACAAAATAGAAAATAGATGAGCACAATTAGTGGTTTAAAAATAAATTTTAAACAGTTTAATAGTTATCATGACATTGGCTACAATTTAATAGCAAAAGAATCTTAGTATGATTGCTGTTCTTTCTATATCTCTTTTAATGAATTTTTAGAATATAGTTTAAGAAATTTTAACCAACGTTGACAATCTAATTGATGTATATATATGAATACTGAATCTTGTCAAATGCTTTCATAGTGAACATTTACTGCCATTTGATTTTTGTTGCCTTCTATTTACAAACACTGTATTGTATGCATCTAATTTACATAAACCAATCTTGCACTTTGGATTGTGCACTTGATCAGAATGTATGCATGTTTGACCTTGGTCACATATTTGATATTAACAAAGATATTTTATAGTGCAAATTTAGTACAAATGTGTGGTATTTGCAAACATGATTATTAGTCTGAGATCTTCTAATATTGACTTCGATGTTTGCTTATAAATCTCTTAGAAAGAAATTATCTATCTACATTCATCAGGGCTTGGCCAGTAGTTGACTTTTTTAGTAATGAGCTGGTCTAGTTATTGTATGGGGCTAATATTGGCTGGTCAAATGTCTTTTGTTTTAAAGGAGACAAAAAAGAAAAAAATGGACTTAATTTTTAAAACTTGCTCATAATTAAAAATTAAAATGACATAATATATTCCAAAAATCTCAAATAATTGAATCTCAAATATTGAAGAGAGCATAATTATGACACATTTATAGGTGTTCAATCACCCGAAATAAATTATTTTTATATCTTTTCATAAAAAGAAAATTACTTCCAAAAGATTTTCATATAAATGAACATTTTAAATATAATGGCAAAAAGGATTTCAGCATGTGAGAGGAGATCCCCCAGCAGAACAGGGCTGAGACAAATACAGTCAGCTGTTGCAGTGGGTGCTTGGCTTCTCCTTGTTTTTAGATTTTGCTCCGACTCATCTTGACATGCTCTGATAACCAGTCAGAAACTCAGTCTACCACAATGTGCAATTTATGTTATAAATTTCACCCCCATTGTGGAAAAATAGAAAATTCCTATCCCTACCAATTGGTGCCTTATTTAGGGATTTAACTACTCGGTAGGAATTATAAGAATGAACTAAGATAGCCCAAATACTAACAAATAAGAACATTCTTCCTTTTTTTATTTATTTTTTAATTTGAGGGGATGAGGGTACTTTGGGGTCACCCTCAGCAGTGCTCAGTGCTTACCCCTGTCTCTGTGTTCAGGAATCACTCTTGGAGTGATATGGTCAGGAGACCATATGAGATTCTGAGAATGGAACTAAGTTGACCACTAGCATGATAAATTCTGTAGTACAGTACTATTAATACAATGCTTTCTCCTTTTTTAATTATTGCATATTTTCATTCATTTGTTTGTTTGGGGTCCACATCAAAAGGTTCTCAGGGCTTGCTCTTGCTTCTGCATCAATGAAATTACTCATGACCCCACTGGTATCAAGCTAAATTATGTCGTTTGTTGTTACTTGAATTAAATTCACATTGAATTTATTTTTTACATGTACTTAAAGAGTGATCCACTGCTTTTATTTTAGAGGAGTCTGTCTAGTTTCCACAATATTACTTACTGAAGAGGTTTTCCTTTCTTTTCTCTCTTGGGTCCTATTCTCATAGATCAAATATTAAGAAGTGTGTGTGCTTATTCCTGAGTGTTCTGTTCTTTTCCATTGATCATTGTGTACTCTTATCCTATTTCTCTGGATTTCATGACATTCATTTAATATAATTTTGAGTCACCACATGAAGGCTCTAGATTATTTCTTTCCTCACACTACCTTTATTATTATCTGTCCAAGAACTTTATGATTTCATAAAACCTTTATGTTTTGCTATGCTAACTCCTGAAAAGAATCAGGTATTCTTGGAGATTGCAGTGCATCTGTGTTTTGCTTTTCCTGCAATGTGTAATTTGATTTTACTAATTAAAAGTGGAATGAGATTTTTCCACTACAATCTTTTTTTCAGTGTCTTGTGTTCATTAATTTTTCATTTGATCATTTTATTTCTTAATATTTGTGACTAGACATGCAGTAGATATTTGTTTATTATTTTATCAGCCAATTTGAAGTTATGTCTTACCTTTATATATATCTGAATGAATATAATTATGTACACATATGTATACATTAATTTTTAGGAAACTATCTGCTTATTTTATTTGTCAACTAGAATAATGTGGATTTATCTTTCCCAATAGAAATTCTTTAATTTCCTTTTATTTTCTAAATTTCTCTTAGTTTTCTAATACTAAATGGAATAGAAGTAGTCATAATGTAAAAACTTCTTTTGTTCCTCTTTTTAATTTACAAGTGGAGAAGGGAGTGTTCTTTTTGTGACTAAAACCCAACTACAGTCATGCTTGTAATCATGGTTTTTAAATAAAGATAAAAAAAAAAGACAAAAAATAAGAAGTTCAATAGTCCAAGGAGATAGGCAAGCACAGTATTGTGCTGGGAAAGCTCCAATATCCACAACTAAAATCCATTGCTGCTAATGTGGAAACCATGAATATGGACCACCTTTATCTGTACATAACTAATCTCTGCAGATACACCAAGCCCATGAATCTTCCGGGCACATTAGTTTCAGGCTAAGTACTATAGAGATTTCTTAAAGTGGGAGTGGGCTATCTCCCCTACCTCTGACTACACACGGCTGTAACTCAGCAACCATATTCCCAATTTTATAGCAGAAATCATTGAATCAATGTCCCAGCTTCACAACTTCACAATTAATTGTTGGAGACGCCCAGCTGCCCAACCTATTGACCTATTTCTACCAATCAAGAGCATGATATCATAGAAGTGGTCATGCAACAACTCAAAAAAAAAAAAAAAAGAAAAAAAGCAACCAAAAAAATAACCCTTAACTGACAGGCCAGTAGGAGCAAGGATATTTTGATGGACAAGAAGATTTTAAAACCCCAAATAGTTCAACTAATAACAAACAAAGGAGATTAGTCAGCATTCCTGGGGTGGGATGGCCCCATAATTCTGATATAGAACAAATTTTGCAAACTTTCATTCACTGGAATATTTTTCGTAAGCTACGTTAGTATTTTGTTGTACAAATTCATGGTTAAAAATTATTCTGTGCCTCTGAAGTGCAGGCTTCTGGGATGTGTGGGCAACTGGGAGCTATGGTGGATTAGGGAGTCACTATGTAGTAGGAATTTGAGTACTTTGTTGCTATTTGAGTCTTCTATTACTCTGTAACTCGTGAGTTTGGAAGGCTTCTGGACTGCATTCCCATCTAAATTGCTGTGCTCTTAAAGTGCTCTTGGTATTGGGTAATTGGGAGGCATTGCTTCCATATAGGTGGTGGTATGCTTTAGGTGCTTCAGGATTGATGGAACTGGAAAAATTTCTCTCAAGGCTGGGAAAGTGGGATATTTTCACATTGTTTATATGATGGAAATTCTGACTGCTAGGGTTCAAGCACCATAGGGTTAAGGTGGCTGACTACCCTTACTCAGTAAGATAAGGGAGGATTCTTATTTTTATTATCTTACAGGATACTATGACTTACTCAGTCTTCTCTGTCTTTTTGGTTAAGTCTTATTGGTCTACATTAGATCCAAATTAGCTTCTTTATTCTAAAAGAAACCCAACATGCTTTAAAAGTTACTGATAGGAGACTTTAAGTATGTGGTGTTCTGACAGTAATAGCACCATGAAGGTTCCTTCACTCCAACAGGGTTCCTCTGTTCCCTTCTGTTCAATCCCGCACCCCCACAGTGTATCCTTGGCAAGCTTATTGAGCACTTGACAGTTGTATTTGGAATCTCATGCTTTCTGCACTCAAGCCAAGATAGATCTCTCCATCATGAGAAAATATTCCCAAAACTCTAATCCCTCTTTCTGTCTTGTCATCTTCCTTCTCCCCTCCAAATTTATGATTCAATGTATTTCTCCTTAAAAATCTGAGATCAAGGCTCATCCAGCTGTATTGTATTTACTCCATTGAATCTTCATACACAGCCATTCATTATACTACCAAGAAGTTGCTGCTATGTTCCACTCAGGAGACAGTGCATTGCATCATTTAATTATTCAGAGCAGCCCAATAGTAATCTATTGTGTGCATAGATCAAATTTTTGCAATCTATTCAAGGGCCATTAGATCCTACATAAAACCTATCTCTTAGCTATTCTACTAAATTCTGCAATAAATAATTGTTTGTAAGTATGCTTTTTTATGTCCTGGTAGAAGATGCTTAGATAAAACAGAAATTAAATTCTACATTTATGGAGAACTTCCAACTGTTTTCAACCAAATGAGGAGGTAATATTCCCACCAACATCAGATGAAAGAAGTGATTTGGACTTTTTTTTTTTTAAATATGTCTTTAGCAGTTATGCTGAGAGCTTATTCCTGATAGTACAAGTCCCTGAACCACTAGACTTTCTCAATTTCTTAGCCTCCCCTTCAGTATTTTGGTTCTCTCAAATAGTAAGTTTAAAGAAAATAATTGGCACATTTTTGTAGTTGTATTGGCAAGACTAGCCCTCGTTGGCAAGGTTATTTTGTAATTTAAATTTAAGCAAAAGGATTCATAAAATTTATGTGCCTCAAGCTCATTTGTTTTCAATACCCTGTAAAATCATGAACTAGCAATTAGCAATGAAAAAAATAGAATGTGAAGTACTGATCAAGGTCCTAACATGCAGATACTGAAATAATATTTTTAATCTATGTTTCTTTGAACTCAGTACTTAAATGCCTATACAGGAAAATTAATTGATAAAGATTTATTATGAACATTAATATATTGGTAACCTTGATATATGGGGTTAAGAGAGAAAATCGAGCATTTTCTTACATTGTGAATCTTATCCAATAAGTATCAGACTTTGTGGGAAAATTGAGGAAAAATCTATTCCTATCACTCTAAAGATAGTGTGAATAAGTTGATTTGTGGCGTATGTTTAGCACATAGAGACAGTTCCCTTTCTTCTTTTTTGTTTGAAGAGTCAGGACAGTTGTAAGCATGCCAACCATTAGTTCTGTGTGGAAGCACATTTTTTTAATTTGCAAATCATAATATGGACTATAGAAAATTAGATTTAACTCTGTCTGTTTCAGGAGACCATGTGAGATGCTGAGGATAGAACCAAGTTAGTTACTTACAAGACAAACTCATTACCTATTGTTCTATTAATATTAATATAATTCTGTTTTGCTTTTTCTTTTTAAGTTTTATTTGGGGGAGGATCACACTCAGCAGTGCGCAGGGGTTACTTCTGGCTCTACACTCAGAAATCGCTCCTGGCAGGCTCAAAGGACCATATGGGATACTGGGATTTGAACAACTGTCCTTATGCATGAAAGGCAAATGCCTTACCTCCATGCTATCTCTCCTGCCCCTGTTTTGCTTTTTTAATTCTGATTGCTTACTTCATTAGTTCATTTATTTTTAAGTTTGTTTGGTAGATCATGTCAGAAGTTTATACTTATATTGGTTATTTACCCTCAAAATATCACTTCCTTACCTCCAATTTTTTAATATAAGAGATTTTTTTCAGCATGTTCTTCTGATTTTCCTATGCCCAAGAATGACCCAGCAATGAAAGAATGAAAGTGTCCTTGAATGACAGCATAGCAATGTGTGTTCCTTTTTTCTGTTAAGACTGTCCTAGAAATTTATATATTCCACTAGTGTTTTTCTAGTGAGATGTGTGTAGGTGATGTGCCAAAATCAAAGGTCATAGAAATAGATCTAAATAGAACTAAGAAGACACAGTTCAAGGGTTTAGCACATAGAAGTATCTGGTTTCTGCCCCCACATGTTCACTGAGCTTAACTCTGTTAGCTATTTTGTTGTGCAAACCATATAACATAAATTATTTTGAATCTCAATTGGGAAGGTTTGTTAGAAACTGGGGGTGATGGTTGACCTGGTGGTAACTCAACTCTGTAGGAGGCCTCCGTGAGCATTTTTATTTGCTTGAATCTTCTATCATTGTGTTTACTCAGTGTGCTTAGAGGTCATTGGTACTGTTTTCCAATCTAATTCGTTGTACTTTTACAGGCCTGGTAATATTGTGTAATTTTGAGGTTAAGTGACAGTATGCTGAAGAAGCTCCCAGGTTATTATTTTTTGAGCTTTGCAAATACATGTCAATCCTATCCCCAACAAATTGGAACCTCAATCCATCTTAATGTGTTGATAGTTTTTTAGGTTCCATGCCCTCTCCCCATTGGAAAAATAGGATGTTTTCAAGTGTTTCCAATTGGGGATTTAATTGTTGAATTGATGCCATATAAATTGTAAAATCAACACAAATACCTATAAAATATTTTACAAAAGTAGAAAGGAAGGAAGAGAGGAAGAAAGAAATAAAGTAGGGAAGGAAAGGAAGGAAGGAGGGAAAAGAAGGAATGAGGGAGGAAGGAAGTAAGAAGGGAGGGGAAGAAAGGAGAGAAGGAAGGAGAGAGGGAAGGAAGGAGGGAAGGAAGGGGGAAAGGAAGAAGAAAAGGGGGAGGAAACTAAAAGGAAAGGGAAGGAAAGGGGGAAGGAATAAAGGATGGGAAAGAGAGAAGGAAGGATGGGATGATGGAAGGAAAGGCAGAAGAGTGGAAGGAAGGAAGGAAGGAGGGAGGGAGGGAGGGAGGGAAGAAAAGAAGGTATGAAAAAAAGAGGTAAGGAAGGAGGGAGGGAAGAAAGGATGGAAAGGAGGAAGGAGGAAAGGAGCAAAGGAAGGAGGGAAGGAGGGATGGAAGGAAGAGAGATAGAAGGAAGAATGGAGGGATGGAAGGAAGGATAGGATGGAAAGGAGGAAGGAGGGAAAGTGGGAAGGAAGGAGGAAGGAGAAAAGAGGAAAGAAAGGAAGAAAAGGAAGAAAGTAGGGAAGGAATTAAGAAAGAGAGAAGGAAAATGGAGGCAATAAAGACGGGGGAAGGAAGGGAGGAAGGAAAGAGAATTAGAAGAAAGGCAAGAGGGAAGGTAGGAAAGAAGAAGGGAAGGAAGAAATGAAAGAATAAAGGTAGGAAGGGAAGGTTAGAGAAAGGGAGGGAGAATGACAGGTTAAAATATATGAAGGGAGTCGAGGGTAGCAGGAGGGCAGGGAGGAGAGGAGAAAAGAGGGTAGGGGGAAAGATGAGAAGAGAGGAGAGAAGAGTACAGGGAGGAGAGGGAAAGGGGAAAGAGTGGAATAAAGAAGGAAAAAGTAAATTTTGCATGAGTTCTCAAAAGATTTTATATTAAAAATTGAAGAAATACTAATGAAGTGCTTCACTTTATTTTCAACATTGTAGTCATTGTACCATATTTTCTGTACTTGATTCAATCTAGAAGATGGCCCATATCATACCATGCAGCAATTAAATTGATTGCTGTTTTTAATAAATTGCTGCTATTTTTAGACAACAGAATCTTGTGTGTGAACAATATTCAAGTCTTAGAATTTAGATATGTCTCATTTTCTCAGAGTTGGTAACTAGAAAAGTTATAATTAGAATATAGAAAAATGTCATATAATTATAGTTGAGTTGTCCTTTGTATTTATCTCCAAAGTATTCACATATATTCATTATCTTCAGATGTAATTGGAAGGCACATAATTAATGCAATTTTTCTCAAGATTTATAAAAATACCACCAACCACTTTAGATTCTTGATGAAGTTCAGAAGTACAATGCATGGACATCATTGTTGTACTACAATGATTTAATAATTTTAAGAATCCTACATTGTTTTTAAATAGCATCTTTGTTCAAATTAAATTGACTTATTTTTATTGATTTAATTACTGTCAAATAAAATGTTATTAGGTATAAAATTTGGAACTGGCATTTAGAATTACTTCTACTGTTATAATTAATACCAAATCATCTGAAAATAAGAGTCACAAATAAGACAATACTAAAGGCAATAGGTTTAAAAATTAACAAATTTTCTAATTTATGCCATAAAATGAAAACAATGGTTATAATATATTCCTCTATTTTTATTCTTATGAAAAAAGATACACATACAGAAATACAATAAGTTCCAATGAATGCTAATGGCCTTGACAAGTATAAAAGCAATGACAAATATCACCACTAATTTACTGATTTTATTATGAATATCATTGCTATAATTATTCTGATTATTTTGAAATGAAGTTTTTTAATATGTAGCAACAAGAAAATAATTTTTAAATTATTTTCTATATTATAGACTCTAGAAAGTAATACTTGCTCAAATTATATATTTTAAAATAATTCATACTTAGTGCTATAGCTAGTATAATTGAAACTTGATCAGAAAAATAAGAAAATTTGAGGTACTCGTGGAAAATGAAGTCAAAGAAGGATAAATCTAGGACATTCTCATTTGTCTACAGTTATATAGAGTAACAGGAAAAAAAAAAGGAAAATATCACAAGTGAACAAGTGCTGAGCCCTAAATTACAAAAATGAGAATGCCAAGTATAAAGAAATATGGAGAAAAAATTAGAAAAAAAAGGAGGTGGACTGGTTTAGTAACAACATTTAAACTATTATTTTTCTAAAATTTGTTTTACAATGTTTTCCTTTCTAATTCAAGGAAACTAAATCAAGAATAAGGCTTTAAAATACCACACTCAAAAGAACCCAACCAAATGCTGACTTTCTCAGTTCTCTTCCTAATATAACTTCTCAACAGTACTTGAGATGTTAAATATTTTACTTCTGATTCTTTCTTTAAAAATATAAGAAATATAGTTATTGTGATTGTATTTTATTGTATTTTAGGGAAATTTTTATTTTATTTATTCAAATATGCTCATAAAACTATAATGTGAAAAGAACAGAACTTTTAGCTTGTCTAATTTTTTAATTATATCTTTAGAAAGACAATCTAAAACCCACCTATTGGCTAAATTATTTCTATCCTTCATTACTGAAAAAAATAAAACCAACATCCCATATCCCCACAGGGCTGTCAGCACTCCAGTTATACTCTTCTAGCTCTTGTGAAGTGCTACCACCTTGCCTTTATGCAAACTCCTCAGGGTTAGGGATAGCTGAAGTTTCAATAAATTCATTTGCGTATTCACTCCAAGAAACTGTTGCTACAACATGAAATAATAGCTGCCTCTAACGTCATATAAAGAGTCTTTCTCGCTTAACTGTACAACTTCTTAATTTCTACACATGCATTTTTCTAAAATTATTTAGTTGAATACTCGATATTATACTGACAACATAAATTTTATAATCTTAAAATAGAATATTTCCCACAGAAAATCAACAAAGAATTAAAATAATACATTAGTGAAAAAAAAACTCAGAGAGGTACACAGTAAATACAATAAATAAATATAATTAAGCAATGAAATTGGTAATCTCATCTCTAAGAGTCCTTGGTATTCATAATTTTAATCAAAAAGATGAGTTAAAATTAAGATATTCTAAGGACACAGTAATAGCGCAGTGGGTAGGGCATTTGCCTTACTAGCAACTGACCTGGGTTCTAGCCTCAGAATTCTGTATGTAAAACAAAGCCATCCAGGAGTTATTTTCTGAGAGCAGAACCCAGAGTAATACCTGAGCACCATCATGTGTGGATCCAAAACAAAGTTGTTCTTTAAAAAAAATTTAAGATCAATTAACAATAAAGATATTTAAGTACTTATTTGTTTGCTATATAGCAAAGTTAATAGCTAAACACAATTTTCATGACTATAGTAGTAGTAACTGAGTAACATTAATGCTAATAAGAGTTGTTAGAGTAATAATAGTTAACATTTGTGGACCATTTATATGCAAAGCCTTTTACTAAACCTCTTAAAGCTTGTCTTTGTTTACTGTGTCCTACAGGAACATGCTATCTTTACAAGTTTAAGGATTTCTTTGAATTCCATACACACACAAATTAACAACTTCATATTTATTTATTTATTTGGTTTAGATTTTGGGCCATACCCAGTGAGGCTCAGGGGTTACTTCTGTCTATGTGCTCAGAAATCGATCCTGGCTTGGAGGGCCAAACGGGACACCAGGGGATCAATGCGGTCCATCCTAGGTCACTCTAGTGCAAGGCAAACACCTCACCACTGTGCCACTTCTCCGGTCCCACAACTTTACATTTCAGCTGAAACAACCACAGGTTCCCCAGGCTAAAATTTATTTCTACAACAGTCTTCATGAATGAAATTTGCTTCTATGCCAGTGAATTCAAGGAATGCCTCTTTCAATATAATCAAGCCACACTTATTTTTCTGAGGGTTTAAGTATAACCAAAGATCTAGGAAGAAAGAATTCTTGCCCTACCTCAACCTCTCCCAACCTACCTCACACATATATTTCATTTTTTTCTTACATCTCTCTCATTTCCTAAAAAGGACATCTTATTATATCCTACCTTCAAACTAGCATTCATTCAATAAGTATCTCTAATTCCCAGGATTTCAGAATTAAATTGAATCATATTATTGTTTTTCCTTATTCTCCCATTTACAGACTACATATTCCAAACTTCATAATTAATTATATTTGCTCTTATCATGATGCATTGCTTCTAACTACTTATCTATCATTGCTCTGCTATTCTGTTTCTCTGAAAAATCCTCATATATTCACAGTGACACAAACACACATTCACACAAATATGTTTGGGATTTTTCTATCTCGACATTTAAGATATATCTAAGACTTTAAGATAGTTGTCAATGCGCTAATGCTGGACACATAACAAGTAAGATTCAATAAGTTTAAGATTTAGAAATACAACTATAAAACTATAAATATGTGATGCTGTCATTTTAGAATAAACTGAATGTTCTTATTATTTTACAGTTGTGTCCTTTATCACATTATCTTTCCCATTGTATATTTTGGAATTGGTTCTAAATGTATATTTATTTTATATGCATGTAATTTCTCCATAGACAGTCTTTAAACTTGACACAATATATTTTAATTTCTGTTTTAGTTCTTATTGTTGCTTTCTTGTATGCTTTTAACAGAAGTTATGACAATTTATTCTCGAAAATATACTTCCTGTAAAAAATATTGTGTACTATGCATTTTCTCGATGAAGGACCTGCTTTATTTTACTTTCTTATGTTAGAAAAGGTAGGTCACACCTATATTTTAAACGTGCTATTTTATACTTAGAATATTTTATCATCTTAATAAGTGTTGCAATTTTTCTTTTCCTATTTAGAAAAAATGTACTTTCATATATTCACTTTCAGTAGACATCTTAGAACTGAATATATATCTGAACAAATAAAAGCAGAAAGAACAAGACAGTGATCAATTAGTCACTGAAAAACAACATTATTTTAGTGTTCACCTCAGCTATTCCTGCTTGGAAAATAATAGCAAAATGATGGAAAATTCTACGTTTTATTTATGTTACATTGATTAAATTAAATTAAAAATATTTCAAATGTCTTACATGTTAAATAAAGCATTACCATAAATTGCACATTTTGAAAAATATCAGACAAGCATGTGATTTATTAAAATATTTATTAATTTTAAGTACTGCACTTGGGTAAATGTATCGATGAGAGCTAATTGTTGTTCTTAATAACAACACTTTTTCAATTATTCTAAAGAAGAACATACAGAAATACCTTGCATAGTAAAATGGGGGCAAGAATTTTCCTGTTTGAGATGGCTGAAAATTTTCAGTCTAACCCAAATGAAACAAATTCATTTGTTTTCTAGAAAAAGAATCTTTAATTATTGAACAAAAATAAGTAACTCCCAGAAATGTATTGCCATCCCTGGCAATCAATGGTAAACCTCCTTTTTCCAAGCAAACAATTACTATATTTCTCACAGAAAAAAATCATAATGATCATAAAAAGAATGAAAATATGACTTTCACATCCATATTTCATAATTTTACTATATGTATTTTTTTATTTTTTTGGTTTTTGGGTCATACCCGGCAGTGCTCAGGGGTTACTCCTGGCTCCATGCTCAGAATTTGCTCCTGGCAGGCACGGGGACCATATGGGGCACCAGGATTCGAACCGATGACCTTTTGCATGAAAGGCAAACGCTTTACCTCCATGCTATCTCCCGGGCCCCACTATATGTATTTTTGTTATACAGTATATAAGAATTAATCAGATCTTCTTAAGTTCTCAGTGATTGTTTACTATATTTTTAATTCACCAAAATATCCATTAAAATATATCAAAAAGCCTACAGGCTATTTAAAATATGTTCATGCTACAATTTCATCAAATTATAAGAACAAATTTCTACTGCTTTAGATTTTGATTTTATTAAAAGGCATGCAATTTACTCTATAAAATTTCTCTATATTTGAAGCCTCTGATTGAGACTTACTAAAGACTCATAGAATTTTACCATAATAGGTTTTCTTTCTAAACAGATATTACTTTTCTGTCAAGGTTAATTTTCTCAAGGTCTTACTAAAAAAATAAATGAATGTACAATCACATAGACTGGAACTCAATCTTTTCTATTTTTTGAAATTGTGTTATTCAATGTTTGAATCATTATAAATTCGCATGAAATAAAGATCAAAAGGTCTAGAAATTGTTTTCAAGCAGAATATTTAATTCTTCTCAACTTATTGGAATGCACCCAAGTTCTTAAATCAGATATTTGTATTGTTATATTCTTATATTCTTATGACTATATAATCAAATACTTGGCTAACTACTGAATTATTTTATACACTCGATTTTTAATGACATAGATTTAAGAGGAATTTATTTTAGTATACAGAGAGCTTCCAATTTTTTATGAAGAAAGCATAAGTCTCATTCAAAGAATGGAATTAAATATGCTTAGAAAACTCATGTAGATAAACATGCAGACACCTATTCCCATTCTTTTTTATATGAACAAAGTTACAGTAGACATCTATATTAACTTAAGTTCTATTAGAAACATAACCCACACAACGTTTTGGTATTAAAATACTTATTTTTAGTAGTAATTCCAGAAACAAAATAAAATGAGTCAAGAAAGAAATGCAAGAAAGAAAAGTCAGAAGATAGTGCAATTTTAAGAAATATATGATTTAGAAAAACTGCATCTATTTTTTGAGGAACTCTGTCAGATAATGTAGTACACACATATTTACCTTCACATTATTTCAATTAGTTGATGTGGAAACCCAACAACCCCCCTGTTCAGTCCATTACTAATGATTGCTTACAGAAAACTAACCCCAGAACTTTTGAATTTGCCTGGGTATGGCTTGTTTATACAGTATTAGCTAGGAGGTGAAACAAAGACATAAATTAAAGATAAGACACAAGGCCTTCTTGTGAAGTTGTAGAAAAAAATCTGAATATTACATCTAAACTATAAACTAAATTATTTCTTTTGATATACCATTTTTAAAGGGCTCTGTTATGTCATTCTTAGTTTCGGAGATGAAACTATATATGCCCATAAGAAATTTGTCCTTCCCTTATGTGTTTTGCTGCAACATAAGTTCTCAAGTTTTGTTTAAGCACCATAGTTTATAATGCTGTTAATAATAGTAAAAATAATAAATGTTCATAAAATTTTTCCAACATAATATCCAACCACCAAGATATCATGTCTCTCCACCAGTGTTTACAGTCTCACCTCTTACTGTCTGTCTCATTGCCAACTCAGTTCTGTAGGTAGGAATTATTTAAGTCTGATGCAATTGGGCATTTCTAAAACCCTTACTATGTTTCTCAATAATCCACATATGAGGTACATGCTTTTGCAGTTGACCCTTTTCTTTTAAGACTTTTTCTTTGTTCAACATGAAACCCTCAAGTTCCATCCATTTAGCAGCTAATAGCATGATTTTTCTTTATAACTAATTAGTTATCAATTCAGATTATTTACAATTTCTTTATCTGCTCTTCTGTTCTTGGTCAATTTGATAGTATGCCCTCACATAAAATTATTAAGAATAGTGCTGTAAGGAACATGAATGGAAGTATGGATATGTTGTATTGCTATGATTTTCTTCTAAGTATTAAAACCTTTTTGTATTCCTTAGATAACCCCCAATAGACAATGGTATAATGTCTCTTCAATGTCTTATGGGATTCCTTTCACAAATAAGGTGAAGATTCCTGAATCTCTGTTTATTGGAGATATTTATCTATGCTTTTATTTTATATTGATTTTTATTTCTCGGAGATAAACTTGGCTGTGCCTATGGATTACTCCTGAATCTGTGTTTAAATATCAGTTCTGACAATGGCAAAGAATCATGTCTATTTATTGGTCAGCTGAAAGCAAGGCAATCATTTGGCCAGCTGTAGTCTCCTTTTGTCCCTTAAAAAGTTGCTTTTCCTATTTACACTAGCACAAGTGTATCTCCCAAAAGAGCTTAGTTCCTGGTGTTGTTGCATGAATTTGTTTCAGTTCTATGTCTGGGATCTGGGATTAGAGAATGAACAGTGTCCGAACTCATGGAGACTGAGTTGTATCCACAAGACATATGTCCAGAATGGAAGGCACCCTTGAGTAAGAAGTGTGAGTTCTTATCCTTAGAAGATAAGATTTTCTGTCTGAGTCCATAATATCCCCTTATTTACTATACCTATACAAAAACGTATGGTGTCCTTTTGTATTGCTGGTGCTATTCCGAGTAAGGATGGCAGGCTACACATACAGTACCTGTGGTGTGGCCTGAGCTTTTATTCCAGGCACGACCGATGGTTTCTTGGTTTTTGTACCAAGCAGCACCCAAGATGAAAATCTGCATATATATAAAAAATAAAGCAAATAGATTAAACTGAGCTAAAAAAAAGATAAATTGAGAGGAAAAAAAAAGGAAAAGAAAGGTATTTGAAAAAAGAAAGTGATGGGGGAGGCTATCTGTATGTTTAGGAGTATATATCTTAAGATGCATTATTAATATGATATTAAGCTTGCATAGGCAATATAGGCTTCCCAATGAGGTTTTCTGAGATACTCTTGTGGGGAGTGGAAGCCAAGGTACGTTTTCGTACCACAGATTTTGGTTTAGAGTTTAAGATATGATTTACGACATTTTAGAGTCCTGTAATGTCCTTGAGTTGAGAGTTTTGCTGCATCTGATTCTGGTATCATGCATTAGTCCATGGTTTGACAGGGTGAGAAGGGTCACAAGCTTGAGTCAACAGGCATGTTCCTTGTTGAGACACAAGAATGAGAGGTTGTCTTTCATTGAGGAGCTGGATGGTGGTTTGTTGGGGAAGGAGGTCAGACTTGGTGCCTATCAAGTTAAGAACTAAGGGAAAAGAGGGGCAAATAAAGAGAGGGTAATAAATTCGGGTTGGGATATGGGGAGTATGAAAGTCTCTGGGTGTGGAACCAATGTATAAGCAGGTCTATATTCCTTATATAGATGAATAGTTTAAGGTTAAGGCTTGGCAGTCAGAGAGGACTTTCAACATTATAAAAAACAACGTTCACATAGAATATGATCTCAGAGATCTATTTGTGTGCAATCCTCCTTGTATAGGGTATTCCATTTCCTTAACTATAGTGAAGGACAAGAGTATTTTTGGATGATGTTAAAAATGGTAATTGTCGCGCTTCTGAAAATGATTATCCATAGGGAAAAAAAAGACAGTACTGCAGGGCGTCTGTTATGGATAAGGGAATTTTACTTTGGCTAACTGTCCTGGCACATGGGTGCTCTGAGACCAGCTCTGACCTCTGCTGTTTGTGAATGCATAGGGGGTGGAGTTTGCCTCCACCCCAGCCCCCACGGCCCAGCTTACCAGATCCGGCCATGAAGACCCTCTGGCGTAGGGGAATCTGGCCCCCCAGACTAATGGGAAGTTAGAGGAGGTCTTTGGCTAGCTGTCCAACCCAGTGCCCACCACATGCCAGTACAAGACCAAGAGAACTCCTGGCACATGGGTGCTCTGACCCCAGCTCTGGCCTCTGCAGTTTGTGAATGCAAAGGGGGTGGAGTTTGCCTCCACCGCAACCCAGTTCCCAGGGCCCAGTTTACTAGATCTGGCCATGAAGTCCCTCTGGCATGGGGGAATCTGGCCCCCCAGACTAATGGGACAGTGAGGAATTGTCAACTTGACCTAAGACCAGAGGTCCTATCACATCACCTAACACTAAGTGGAAATCAGAAGATTTCATAGTCCTTTGAACTATGAAAAATAAGAGCACTAACTTCAGAAAACTGACTTTGACAACAGTGACTGGGCAGAACTTACCTGGAGATCATTAAGGAAAACCCTACCCTAAGCTATAGTCCAGATCTCTTACAAAAATCAAGATTTCTTAGCACAGAGGCCCAATTCTGACAACAGAGACTGAGCAGAACCTTTGGAACCATGATTTCCTAGACTTTTGCTTAGCGAAATAGCAAAAACATGGAGCACATGATAAAGAAAACTGTTGAAACAACCTCTAGAACCTTAAAGACTCTACCCTAGGCCTTGTCCTAGGACATTCGCAAATTCTGAGATTGCTTTCTACAGTGATCTGATTTTCTCATCCACAACCTAGAGGAAAGTTTCCTGACACCATCACCACAACAAAAAGCAAACAAACAAAATCCCTGGGATATGGCAATGAGAAGATATGGAGCCAGGAGTTGTTCCCATGACAATATGTTCCAAGAGTGGAGAAACCCTAAATCCCTTAGGCCATGGAAATTTTCTTACTTCCCCAATACTTACTGTGCCTATACCAAAAAAAAAAGTGGGGTAATATCAAACCCTACCAACTACAGTATTCCTTTTTCTGATTTTTTTTTCCGTTTTTGATATTATTTTCCTTCTCTCTTTTTTCCACTTTTTTTCACTCTTGTTGATATTATTCGGTTATTTTTTAATTTCATTTTCTTTTAGTAGTTGATACCAAATTTTTTCTTCTCCTTTTCTTAACCTTTTTATCTCAAACAGAATAGCATAACTTGAATCATTCAACTTCATAAATTGAAGGGAGAAAGGATGTTACCAGGACTAGTCATATGAACATGTAGTGTAAATAAAAAATGACCAGACTGGAACACCAAACAGAATATATACCCAACCTACAACAAGCTATAAAGTGGAGACCAGTTACACTAGTATTCTGGGGGAGATATGGGAGACATGTTGGGAACAGGAGTGGAGGGAGGACAACACTGGTGGTGGGAATGCCCTTCATTCATTGTCACTATGTATCATAAATAATTCTGTGTAATGAACTTCAGTCACAATAAAAATTAAAGAAAAAAGTTCAGACCTATACCAGGAAGAATGTTTTCTAAAGTTTAGTTAAGATAAAAAAAACTTTATTTTATCTAGCTTATGGATGTCATCAGATAATATAATAAAAGCTATGTCATAAAATGCAAAAAAAAAGTTGTTTTTCAGTGATATCTTTGATATGAGGTAATAAGGGCTTCATAGAAACTGTTCAGGATTATTCTTGTTTAATTAATTTTATGTAGCTGCTAAAAAGAAAGAAATAGGTCTTTAAAGACTAGAAATAATTTATGAGTAAGCTTATCTGGGCTCAGACTTGTTTAGAAAAGAAATTTTGTCTCCATTTTAATTTTTGCAAGTAATTTGATTATTCATGTGTTCTGCTTCCTACCGACTCAGTCTTACATGGCTATATGATTTCTAAAATTTATCCATTTTGTCTAGATACTAAAATTCCATGGCATAAAATACTTCATAGTAATATCATCTGGTCTTTTGAGTTTCTGTTGTATCTGTTGTAATGCGTTCCCGTTCCCTTTCTTTAAGATTGTTTATTTAAAAAAAAAGATTGTTTATTTTTCTCTCTTCTCAATGTGAGTCTAGAAAATAATTCCAAATATCAAACCTTGTTACTGTTGTTTATCTCTCTTTTGGGAGGAAGGTGTGTTCTATTCTTTTGATTCCACACTAATACATATAATTCCTCCATTGGCTTACCTTGGTTCTTTTTGTTGATAATGCATTAATTTATGGTATGTAGTTAGGTTATCTACTTTCACCTTTTCTTAGTTCCTGATTAATGCATAAATAGCTATGAACATTCCTCTTAAAACTCAATTTGCTGTATTCCATATAGTTTTGTAATGGCACTTATTCTCATTTTATCACTTATTTTGTATTTTTCAGAAATCGTTGTTTATCATTATTTTTTTATTTACTTCATATCCTATTGCTTGTTTATTGTACTTAAAAGAAAGTTATTGTACTTAAAAAGCTTTGAGATTTCTTATTGTGAATTATATTTATTTCAAGCAAATCATAATTTTAGAAGATATATATATATATATATAACATTTATTTTATGGAGACATGGTTTATATCTCAACAAGTGGTCTCTCAGACAATGTCCATTAAATCTAGGATACTGAATTTGCAACCAATCTGTGGTAGTCTTCAATATGCACATGTGACATATATTTTTATTTTTACCTTTAAAGTCTACATTTTTGTTGATTTTTGCTTTGGAGAAGGGAAAGTTCAAATATCTTACTTCATTGCTTTTTTAAATGTATTTGTTCATAGCTATTAGTAGTTACTTTATACATATTAGTGCTCTTTAATTTACTCTTTTAGAAGTAAAAAGACTTCTTAATGAATGCATCCTTTTTTTTTATTAAATAATGGCCATCCATGTACCTTAAAAACTTATGTATAAGAAGTCTTTATTACCTGATATAAAATGTGACTGTCATAGTCTTCTTTAGGCAATAATCTGTTTATAAAGTTAGCTTCCATCCATTTATTTTAAACACATGTACTTCATGACAGTTTAGATATGTCTTTTAAAAGCTAAAAGTAGTCTTCATTTTCTTATCCATCCTGATACACTGTTTCTTTTTATTATTGAATTTATACTATTGACCTTAATTCATTTATTGTAGAAATTATAACTTGACACACAAAGAGATCATGAGGTGAGAAGCAAAATAATTTAAGGACTCTTTCCTCACTGGCTTGGTTTATTTTCTTCTTGGCTACCTTCTTCAGATCCATTCACCTGAGGCTGAAAATAGGATGTATGAGCTGATTTTAAAATTGGCATCTGAACAGAGACCCAGATACCAGAAAAGACCTCAAATGATGATGAGTTATTTGACGCTCTTGTAGATAAACACCATGAATGCCTCTTCTAGCTAGACTGTGAGTGCAGTTTCATCACTGGAACATCTGTGCGCATACCTCCCATTTTGAATGGTTTCATGTAGCTCTGGTCTGGTAATTTAGCTGCCCAACCAGCCATTGCATCAGAGGTCCCTTCAGATGAGACAGAAGCAAGAAGTAAAGAATAGAGATCTGAGGACTTTGAGCAGAGTCCCAAAGGACAATGCCCACTGCCTGTTTTCCACCAAAGTTGCTTTTTTTGCGAGGACCATGGCACCATGGCACCCAACCTTGAGGTCACTGCTGGAATAGAAGCCAAATAGAAAGTCCTATTGGAGGAGTTAAAACTACAAGGTTATGAGTGGCTCTCCACCCAGGTTCTCGCCAAGGCACCAAAAGCCTGCCCATGCTAGGTAACCTCAACTTCCTACCAAAGAAGATAGAAATGAAGGAGATGTAAAATCATAGCCCAACTGAAGAAAATCTGCTTTCTGAACCTTCTGCAACTTTCTGTTAGGTTACTCTTTTGATGCTATCTGTATATATTGCTGGTTAAACTGTTTTATCTGTGCCTTAATAGCTACTCTTTTCTCCACTGCAAACAGACAATTTTATATTCAACTCTAGTTGTTTAATATTAGTTTGCACAGTTCCAGGGAAATGCATAATGTTAGAATTTAATGGTACTCCAGCTATCATAGTGAATATTTTCCAATTGCTGTGATGCTTGATTGTATATGATATTTAGCAACCTATTCTCAATTAATGTCTGGAAAAATTTTCTAATGAAAGTAGTTAATGGAAAAGGAACTTGGAAACAATAGACTCTCATTACAATGTTCATTATAAAAACATTTTACCAATTTATTTTCAAACTATATATCTTTAGAAATGCTCTTATAACATTGTTTAGAGAATTTTTTGCTTATGGAGAAATTTATGGAAAATGAAGTTGGATGCTATAGACTCACATTACAGTGCACAATGTAAGACTATTTAAGAATTTTCAAGTAATGCAGAAATAGTCTAATGGTTTTGTTCAGAACAGTCTATGAACTGTGCCTAAGCAAATAAAAGATCACTCTGAAATTTATTTCCCATCTGATGGCAAGAAACAAAACTTATATAAAGGGCCAGAAACATAGCACAACACTAGGGTGCTTGCCTTGCAAGGGACTGACCCAGGACGGACCTCAGTTTGGTCTCTGGAGTCCCATATGGTTCCCCAAGCCAGGAGGGATTTCTGAGTGCATAACCAGGAGTAACCCCGGAGCATCACTTCGTGTGCCCCCCGAAAGAACAAAAAAAATTATATAAGCCCTCCCCCCAAAAAAATTTAAAGCAGAAAGGGTGAATTTATTACATCACACCTTACCTTTACCCAAAACAAAAACTTTCCCAATTTTTTCTTTATTTCAACTATCCTTTTGATATGTATCCCTGTATCAAACTGAACCCACTGTCAGCTGGATTTGTACTGAGAAAATAAAGAAAAGTCAGTTTGGCTTGGCATTCAGAGAGAGATGATGAGACCAGAAGAAAACTGATTTCCATGATTTTCTCCTAAGTGGCTTTGTCTATTAATTTTTCATGGCTACCCTTCTTCAGACCCATTAACATGGAGTAGGAAAAAAGGGTACATGGAGGTAGTTTCACAAAATGTTTGAGCAATATCTATTATTGGCATCTATCCTTAAAATACAAAAATATTAATATAATAGAATATATGCACATCAATATTTATTTAACACTAGTGCAGCTGCCAAATTATAGGAAAAATATATACCCTCAATTACAGATGAATAGATGAAGAAGTTACAGCGTGTAAACACAATGTGATATCATTAAGCTTTACAAAAGAATGAAATCAGGTTATTTGAACCAACAGGTATTGAACTAGATTTTATCTTGCTGAATAAATCCAGGGAAAAGACTAGATACAGAATGGTCTATCTCATACTGGGGAGTTAAAGATGCACAGTATGGTAGCAACAAATGTATAAAGGCAAATATTTGGTGAACTGATCCACACAATTGAGTTGAGGGATAGATGAGAAGAAAGGGTGTTGGGGTAAAAAGGAGAGGAAGGTGATACATTGAAGATGAGTATGGTCTTGGAATTATGTCTATAATATATATATATTATGTATGACATTGTAGATAGAAAAAAATCAAAATATTTTAAAAATAAAGAAGATCATTTGTATTCTAATTGTTTCTTTAAGGCTACAACCAACTTATGCCTTTGCTCCTGGCATTCTACTTAGGGATCACTATGTACTTTGTCCAGTCTGCAATCTCCTTAGCCCTATTCTATAGTCATTACTTAAGCATGGAAATTTGATTTATTCCTTCAATCTTAATGACTATCTAGCTGAACAAAGTATTCTAATAGTGATTTTGATTTCTTTATGATTATGTGAAATACACCATTTCTCTTTTTTTCTGTATATTTCATTTGATCTGCTCTAATCTCATGGATACTTTTCAGTTTCTTTGGTTTGGTGGACTCACCCTGATATGTTCAGAAAATAATCCTGATTTTGTAGTCAAAAATCATTCTTGTGTGCTCTGCAGACCATATTGGACTCCTGGGTTTGAGTTTGAGTGCAAGGCAAGAACCTGACTGGCTATACTCTGAAGGCACATTATGGGAGAAACTGCAAGTTTCTTTCATGTAAATTCTTTCATAACGCTGCTCTTAGAATTCTCTAATTTTAATTCTCTAACTTTAATATGTTAATATGTTTAATTTGGGGTTATTTGTATACTTATTGAAATTTGTGCTCATTTTAACTGGAGTTGTATGAGCTTTGTGTTTGATTTGAATTTTAATTTCAGTAAAATCTCAATTATAATTTCTCATCAATATTAATGTTACCTTCCTGTTCATTTAAACTCTTGTTCTTCTTTTATCATTCCTCTTTATCTCACCAGATCTTAGTACTGCATTCCTTTCTTTCATCATATTTTTTATATTCTTTTCTCTATTGATTACTTCCTGAATCTTGCTTTGAGATCACTGCTTTGTTTGTCAGCTTCTGATACGCTGCCACCAAGTCCTTCTAATGTGTTTTTCCTTCTTCATCTATCATGCTTTTCAGTTTTGTCACATTTGGTAGCTGCTTTCCCTTATCTTCTCTTACATTTTTTCTTTTGGTATTGTACTTTTGTAGTTGCTATCTTCTCCTTCATCTAATCTAGCAGATTTAATCTACTTTCTCTGAAGTCATCATTCAAGAGTTGTTTGGTGCTGGGAGATCCTTTCAGAATATCTTCTATTGAGTTTGGTGGGCTTCTGTGATTCTTTCTTATGTTTGTTGTACTCTTGAGCGTAATGGTTTTAAGTATGGTTTAATGCATGTCTGGGTAGCAATGTAAGTTTGATTTCAACAGTTCCATTAAAAGCCTATGCTGCTGAGTTTATGCTGAGTGGAGCTGCTGCTGAATAGCACAAATCTGTGGCAGCTTCTTATACAAATTCTCAGTGACTCATGCTTGCCCTTTAGCATAAATTCTTGGATTGAGCCCATCAACACTCTCATATCCACATGTTCCCATTTATCCACAACTTAACTTGTTCTTTAACTCAGCAGATGCTTGCCTTGAGATGAGATTGTTTAGGTTACTCTATTTTGTCTTTGGCACCATTTAGGGCCAGAATCCTTTTTGTGAAATGCTGGGAGGCATTTCTAAGCTTGTGGCTGCAAAGGCAAGCTTCACTCTTACCTAAGAATTGTCTGGGAATTAGACCAAATTCTATCCTAAACTTAGTGATCTAAAAGGCCAGATAATTTTGCAACCCACAGATTTTATTCAAGTTACAGTAAAACTTCACACTCTCTTGAGATGCAGCAGTTTCTTTCAACATTTTTACCACTTCCAATCTCAGTAGATTTGAACCCAATAGTTTACTTACAACTGCTCTGCCTTCATGGAACTCTCAGAGAAACGACCAACTCCCTCTTACTCTTCAGGTCTTAGTTATTTGGGCTATTTCTCTTCTCTTGCATTTATAACCAGTACTTTTCACAGAATACCATTCTTCCGCCAGCTTGTTCCTGCCTCCATCCTACATAGTTTTAATATGCATCGTCTTATTTACTAATTAAATAATTATAAAATTCTTTTTTTTTTTTTGGTTTTTGGGTCACACCTGGCAGTGCTCATGGGTTACTCCTGGCTCCATGCTCAGAAATTGCTCTTGGCAGGCACGGGGGACCATATGGGGCACCGGGATTCGAACCGATGACCTTTTGCATGAAAGGCAAACGCCTTACCTCCATGCTATCTCCCGGGTCCCTAATTATAAAATTCTTACTGAACTTGATATTTGGATTTAAGCAATCATATAAGCATGTATATACATATGTGATTATATATATATATATATATATATATATATATATATATATATATAGTTTTTAGGCCACACCCAGTGATACTCAGGGGTTACTCATGGCTATGCACTCAGAAATCGCTCCCGCCTTGGAGGACGATATGGAACGCTGGGAGATTGAACTGTGGTTCGTCCTGGGCTAGCACGGGCAAGGCAGATGCCTTATTGCTTGTGGCACTGCTCCTGCCCTGGATTTCAGCAATCGTATTTAAGTCAAGAGAAAGCTACTGAAACCAGGCTTTGTGGCTTTGGGTCCCTGTTTTTATCTCAGATCACTAAATTGTGCACTTTGGCCCAAGATCAGACTTTCATGAAAGGGAAAGGGAAGTTTAAGGACTACCCCTGCTTCACTCTACCAGGCACATTACCACATAATTGAGGCTTCACTTTGAAGCCCTGTTTGTTGTTCATGATTGCCTTTTCATACCCAGATCAGGACTTCTGACAAAGGGAAAAAGGATGTGGAAGGTTACCAGCCATCTAAGCTTATCCCTATCACATCAATTCCAAGAAACTGAAAAATACTTTGATGATGCCCTATTTGTTACTCAGAATTACCAGTATTTTCTCTGCCTCCCCCCACACAATACATCCTAACCTAACCATAAAACACAAAATAAACAACTCTAGACTTCAGAAGTCACCCTAAAAAAGCAATGCAGACCTCACCACACTTAGTGAGCAAAGATAGTAGCCATGGAACCTCAAGCATAATAACCAAAGAAACTCTATAATAAGGACGTTAAAGAGAAAATATTAGGATATTTAAGAAACTCAAAGAAACAATGAGACAGATAGTCAATGAAGCACAAGGATGTATAAGAACAAAATATGAGAAAACTACCATTAGAAATGACAGAAATAGTTTGGTAGGTGAAATAAAATGTCCACTAAAATATCCAGTTTAGAAATAGATGAGAACAAAATCAGTGAGCTACAAATGAGATGCAGAAACTTTTCAGCCAAAAACATAAAATTGAAAAGCTTCAAAATATATACAGAGTATACAAGAGAACCCAGTGATGAATTCAAAACTCACCAGAGTCCAAGAAAACCAGAGGAGGAATTATTTTGGAAAAACAATAATTAAAGATGATTAAGATGTTCCATTGTTGAAACATTCATGCACACAGATTCAAGAAGCTTAAACAGTAACAAGTAAAAGAGATTCACTTCATCTTAGCAAAAAGTCAAGAAGCAATACAAGTAAAAGATATTCAATAGAAAGAAACATCTGAATCAGAATGAATAAAACCATAGATAGAAATAAAATACTCAACAGCATCAAGATCAATACAAGAGTAGCTTACAAAAGAAGTATGTCCCCAAGATAACAATAGATTTAATAGAGTAGATACTACACTGAGGGTCATGATGCATATAGTAAAAAAAATTGACTATAACCCAATAAAATAATGCTTCACTAAAAATACTTATCCTGTCAGACTTTCATTCATATCTGAAAGAATAATACAAACTTTCACGAATAGACAACATCCAAAGACTTCATAGATTCAAATCAATTTTATAAAACTGAAGATGCTAGCTCAAGATAAGGAAAAGATGAGGGCTGATGTGACAGCACTGTGGGTAAGATATTTGCTTGGCATAAAGCAGACTCAGTTTTGATTCCTTATATCCCATAGGTTGTTTAGAACCTGACAAAAGAAATTCTGGCACAAAAAGAAACAAAAGACGATAAGAATAAAGAAACAAATGCATCAAACTTCTAGAAAATTATGTCACAATGCTCTGTGATAATATATCACTAAATTTAAATAGCCTAATGTGCACTAATTAAGAGACATAGAGTGGCAGAATTGCTTAGAAAATTAAATACAGGGCCCAGAGAGATAGCACAGCAGCGTTTGCCTTGCAAGCAGCCGATCCAGGACCAAAGTTGGTTGGTTCGAATCCCAGTGTCCCATATGGTCCCCTGTGCCTGCCAGGAGCTATTTCTGAGCAGATAGCCAGGAGTAACCCCTGATCACTGCCGGATGTGGCCCAAAAACTAAAAAAAAAGAAAATTAAATACAAACTTCTGTAGCCAACAAGAAACACATTTGGTCAGTAAAGGAATCATATATAAGACATTTAATACCAAAATAAAAATCTAATATACATTATTTTCCAAGGTACATGTGAAATTTTCCATGATAGAACACATGCTGGGTATAAAATATAATGTAAAAAGGCAAAAATCATATCATCCATTTATTGACCATGATACACTGAAAATAGTTAACTATAAAGAGAAACATAACAATAGTAATAACTGAAACTTCTGAAAATTAAACAGATTACTCATGAACAACCAGTGGGACAAAGAAGATATCAGAAAGAAAATGAGCATATTTCTGAAAGCAATCAAGAATGATAATATGATCTTCTAGAACTGGAAGGTCTGAAGCAAGAGCAGTGTTAAGAGTAAATTTAATAGCTCTGAAAACATTCACTAATAAGGAAGAAAGTATCCAATAAATGAATAAATAATTAGACAGCACAACTTAATATATTATAAATGGCCAACATGTATCTGTATAACAGTAATAATTAAATTACCATGGTAATGGAATAAATTTAGACCCTCACATCAGTGGAATAGATTCTAATATCCTGAGACAAACCCTAAGATATATGATAAAATGATCTTTGATACAGGAGCAAAAAATAGAAAGTGGAGCAAGTAGAGTCTCTTCAATAGTAGCATTGGGAGAACTGGTCAACTACATGCAAAAATAGTGAATCCAAACCTCTTTTAAGGACGAGTATGAAAATCAAATAAAAATGATAAAGACTGGATTAATATCAGACCTAAAACCATAAATTACAAGGAGAAAAACATGGCAGTACTCTTGATAACATTAAATTGAAAGACATCTTTGAGGATGAAATACCACTGATCAAGCAAGTTATCAAACAATATGACATTAAACTAAGAAGCTTTTGCACCTCAAAGAAATGGTGATAGGGAAACAAGGGATTGTTTCTATTTAAGAATTTATTAATATCTTAGATAAGACAGTGATAGAGTTTAAAATGAAAAAAAAAATCTATCCCCATCAAAAATTGGGTAGAAGGGATAAACAAAACTTATTTAATGAAGGAATGTAGATAACAAAAGGCACATGGAGAAATGCTTTATGTTATTATTATAATCAGGGAGATTCAAACCAAAGTTCCAATGAGATATCACCTCACATCACAGAGATTTTCAAACATCCAGAGGAATGAGAATAACCATTGCTGGCATAGATGTGCGAAGAAAGGGACTCTCATTCACTACTGGTGGGAGTGTTGACTTGACTAGACCAGCTTTTTTGGAAAACAATATAGATATTCCTCAAAAAGCTAGAAACTGGGCTTCCATAGCACCAAGCAACATCAATTCTGGGAAAATACTTTAGGAACACAAAAACATAATTCAGGAAATGAATCTGCACCTATGTTCATTGCAGCATTATTTACAATAATGAGACTCTAGAAAAAATTAAGAGTCTGAAAACAGATGAGTGAATAAACTGGTATATCTACACAATGGAATCCTAGCAGCTTTAGGAAAAAATAGTAACAAAATTTGCTTATATATGAATAGATATGGAGAGTATTATAGTGAATGAAATAAAGCAAGCAGGATAGACAGAGTGATCACACTCACTTGTGATTTATAAAAATATTATGGTAATAATAACCAAAGAAACTAGGAATAAATGTGTGTAGGACTGGTTCATGATAAGAAACTTGCTACAAATAGCAGAGGGTTAAAGTTTGGGCAGAGAAGGGACCACCAAGACAATGATAGTTAGAAATAATCACTAGGAATAAGAACTGGATGTTGAAAGGAGAGAGAATGATAAGGGTATAATACTCCTTCATAAACAATATTTCAAATCACGAAGTCTAAAAAGAGAAGAGTAAGTGTGTTTGTATTTGTGTGTATGGTGGGTGAGAGAGAGAGAGAGAGAAAGAGAGAGAGAGAGAGAGAGAGAGAGAAAGAGAGAGAGAGAGAGAGAGAGAGAGAATTGTCTGCCATAGAGTCAAGCATGGGGCTGGTTGGTGGGAAACTGGAGAAATCCATGTTGGGAAATGTGCACAGAGAAAAGATGGGTGTTAGATATTTCATGCCTAAATTTCAATCAAGACAATTTTGTAATGATCTCATGGTTATTCAATTAAAATTCAAATTTAGAAATACAAGTGGTCAAAAGGCATATGAAAAATGCTCTATATATCTTAGCAAGAAAATGCATATCAAAACAACAGTGAGATACCAACTCACACCAAAGACTGGATCTAAAAGAAAAACAGTCTTTTGGGAAATCAATTTGATCACTACTCCACAACTAGCAATTAAACTTTCTATAACCCATAATTTTCAGTCTTTGGAATCCATTCCCAAAATTCAAAATCGCAAACCAGAACATACATATTCTTATATTCATTGCAGCACTATTCACAGTAGCCAAAATCTGGTCTAAAAAAAAAAAAATAAAGACAAAAACAACTCAAGTATCAGGCCAGAGAGATTGCACAGAGGTTAGACTTTTGTCTTGTATGCAACTGAGCCAGGATGAATGGTAGTTCTAATCCCGGCATTCTATATGGTCCTCCAAGCCTGTCAAGAGCATTTTCTGAGTGCAAAGCCAGGAGTATCCATTGAGCGCCTCTAGGTGTGACCCCAAAAAAGAAGTAATGCATCCATTTCGGATGTCAGCAATCAAACTGGTCCTTTGTTGGCTGGGTGCAAGGCAAATGCTCCGCCTCTGTGCTATTGCTCTGGCTCAAAATTGATTACTTCTGATGTTAAAGACGTAGAGTCACAAGAACAAACTCTTGTTCTTAATTTTATCACTCTATATGTTTATATTTCTCAACAAAATGAAGAATTACTCTGGTATATTTAAAATAGAAATATTAAATATATAGTGGTGAATAGGTTGTTCTACTATAAAAGTTTAAGTGCAAGGTATTAGTAAAAGTATTAGCAATCAAGTTTAGATATTAGTTTGAGTTTATAAGTGAAAAATGCATCCTCTAAAACTTTAAAATGTAAATTTTGTGATGTATGATTGATTTACTTTGTACAACCTACAATTTGCAACGAGGTTTTCCAGTATATTAGGCAAGTTTTTTTCATTAAAAATTAAATATTCACATAAAATATTATTTGAAACTATAGTACTTTGGTTCTAAATGAGAAATAGAAGTTCAATATACTGCTCCAAATAGATATGAACAGGTAAACAAATCACTTTTTCTTAACAAAGTAGTAATGAATGACACTAAGTCTCTTTTCTTAATACAGAATCATGGAGATGTGATTTCCAGGGAGTCTCAATTTGCTGTCTCATTAATTCTCTATTTTATTTGATGGATTCCCAGGCATTAATGTCTCTACTTCTTTTAACAAAATGATTCTCTTTTATTTCCACTGATAGAAGCCACTCAAACTAGATGTACATGGTTATTGATGGATGCCTGTGAAAATAAATCTCCATTCACTAAACTCTTGGCAACCAAATATTACTGAATATTTAGTATTTATTTTATTTGTATAGAAAGACTAATAGGTTAGGTATCAAAGTACACATGAGAAGCAATAAAAAAAAAAGACTTACAATTTATTTATTTCATTCAATCCAATTACCTTTACAGTAAGTGTCACAGTGATGGGAATAATATAATATAAATGAACTTTATCTTAATGTGGTGTGTATTCACAGTCAATTTTCTCATGACAATGTGACACTTTTTTAATGAGAATTTTACATCTCAGAGAAATAGTAATATTTCCTTTTTATAGATAATAACACTTCATTTCATAAGCTTGAATAAAAATACTGCTGATCTACCACCTATCGCTTAAAATTAAATAATTGTTAGAGATTATTTTGATATAAATTAAATTGAAGAATTTTTATTAGATCTAGAAATAGCAAAAAAAAAATCCTGTTTCTCTTCATTCTTGGTTCCAACCATTTTCTCTCTTCACTTGTAATTAAGTAAAATTCCTGCAGGTGGATTGAGATATCGTCTGAAAATAAACAAACTCCTCTATAGACTATTATCCAACCTTATTTCTCATGAGCAAGAATTTAAAGCAAGGGTGGTGTTAAATGATATAAAATAGAAATGTAAGCATTTGGTCTCATGTGAAGTCAACCTTTCTTAATGAAATTATTTGAAATTTCGATGATTTTGAATTAACATTTTTACTAGCTACTGATACTTTACAATTTATATGTAAGAGGTAAGAATAAAAATATCACATACACAGAAAAATAATTTATAAAAATTATTAAAATCACATTTTCCATGTGACAAAACATGATCTCAAAATGAAAACTGTATAAAAATTTTAATTAAAATTATTTAAATATAATTTAATAAAATTACTTAGTTTTCAGATTAAGTAAACTCTGTTTTTAAAAGAAACTTCTGTGTGTTTTCCACAAAAATCAATTATATGGAATAAAAGGAAATCGAAAAGTTATGAGTTATAGAAGAAAAGAGAAAGGGAAGGAGTAAAGGAAGGAAGACAGGAAGAATAAAGGAAGAAATAAGAGAGGAAGCGGAAATAATTAATGACTATTAATCATGATTTATCACCACTTGTATATAGGAAGATTTAAAAAGTGAAGTATGCTTTTTTAAGTTAATTTAAAATTTAATCATTAATATATATTTTATTAAATACTATTTTCATTTTTGTTTGTTGTTGCTTTGTTTGAAGACCAAATCAAGCAGTGTTCAGGGCTTACTATTTTTGCAGAAGTTGTTCACAATATTGCAGAGAGACCACATTATACCCTGACCCAAGAATTGAGCCATGAGTCTCTCTTATAACAGCCAAGTAACACTACCATTGACTCACATTAAGGCATATTACACTTTTTCTTTTAGAATGTAACCATTCTAAACCATTCAGATTTTTATGTATTCAATAAGAACTTGAGAAACTCCATTTAAAAACATCAAACTCTGTACTACATTCAACATACAAATATCAGGTTCTCAAATAAACCTATTTCCCATTAAATAAATAAATACATATATATAAAATATACACATCATTTAATGTCCAAAGAAAAAAGGGCACATAGGGATGTATATCTGAGGTATGTCAAAATGATAGAAAACATTTGAAAAGAAAATTAAGAAATCTTGAATAGTCATAAAATTTTCAAATGGAGGAAGAATTAGGAAATAGTACCATGAGTAGACCACTGAGCAAGTCCCAGGTTCCTACAACATTTAAAATTCCATGAAGGTGGTTTAGTTGACTAATATAACCATATTTAAATGCCCGATTTTAACAAGGAGTCCTTCCTTTCCATTTTTCTGTGACTTATTTAGTGCCTAGGATAAAACCCAGGTTAGTTGAAAATAAAGTTATCTCCTTACTATCTCTCCATTCCCAGAAGGAGAACTTGACAATAGTATGGGGGTCCTCAAAGTTTTTAAACAGGGGGCCAGTTCACTGTCCCTCAGATCGTTGGAGGACAGACTATAGTAAAAACAAAAACTATGAACAAATTCCTATGCACACTGCATATATCTTATTTTGAAGTGTAGAAACAAAATGGGAACAAAAACAGTATGTGGCCCGCGGGCCATAGTTTGAGGACCACTGCAATTTTTCTCTTTTGAGATGAGAACTAAGATTCAAATATGTATTTTCTGCATATAACTAAATGGATGTTATTTTATGGACAGCAGAAAGGGAGAGAGAGAGAGAGAGAGAGAGAGAGAGAGAGAGAGAGAGAGAGAGAGAGAGAGAGAGAGAGAGAGA
>PVKC010003973.1:0-29528 GCA_004027635.1 Crocidura indochinensis
TTTTTTTTTTTTTTTTTTTTTTTTTGGTTTTTGGGCCACACCCGGTGATGCTCAGGGGTTACTCCTGGCTATTTGCTCAGAAGTTGCTCCTGGCAGGCACGGGGGACCATATGGGGAACCGGGGAATCGAACCGCGGTCCGACCTAGGTTAGCACAGGCAAGGCAGGCACCTTACCTCCAGCGCCACCGCCCGGCCCCCTCATGTATGTGTTTTGATGCAAGGCAACTGTTTAATCATTAATTTTCTTCTCATAAATTAACAATAGAAGATTTTTTTTTTTGGTTTTTGGGTCACACCCGGCAGTGTTCAGGGGTTACTCCTGGCTCCATGCTCAGAAATCGCTCCTGGCAGGCACGGGGGACCATATGGGGCACCAGGATTCGAACCGATGACCTTTTTCATGAAAGGCAAATGCCTTACCTCCATGCTATCTCCTGGGCCCCAACAATAGAAGATTTACACTGTGTTTCTATGTTAAAACATATCTATATTTTCTAATCATATTTAACTAGATATTAATAATATATCAAACCATGATTGCTATAAGTTTTAATTAAATATAGAGATTTACAAAATCCTAATTATTAATTATCAGAAACTATCATTTAAAAGCATTATAATAGAGTATACTATCCATTATATGTGTACCAATATTTTTTCTTTATTGATTATAAATAATTTTATATAATGTTTACAATCAGTATATTTTAATATGTGTGCATTTGGAAATAAATGCCACAACCAAGCTAATTATCATAGTTTATTACTCACTATAATAGTTACCATTATTTATATATATAGCAAGAATACAATATTCTTTTCTTGCAAAATTTAAGAATGCCATGTATAACTAACTATACTAGTGTAGCATAGAAATATAAAACATATTCAGCACAATGCTACTCATGCTACTGCAAAATTTTTTTCAAATTTCTGTATCCTTTTAAAAAATAATAAATATTAGTTATGCAGATTTTTATTCCAAAATTTAACTACTTTTAATTTATCTTTGTTATTTCTTTTATCTTTGTATTTATTATACATATTTTATATAAAAATGTTGTTTATACCTCAACAATACCCATACATCTTTTACTGTATTCTATAAATCTTGGTTTGTTAGGTAATCATTGATTTACAATACATTTACTCCTTTTTATTTTAAATATATTCAATATTTAAGAATATGACATTTGTTTAGTTTTGTTTTGGGGCTACAACTGGCGTGCTAAGGGATTACTCTGGAAACTGCACACAGAAATCACTTCTGACATCATGAAGGGTCATTTTGTATGTCAGGGATCAAATATGTGTTGGGTGTATAAATAAGTCCACTGACAGCTGTATGATATTTCTAGCCCCTAGCATTTTTTTTCACATTTTATTGTTACTTATTATTCTAATTTGGTCAAGTTGATCATACACAATATTAATTTTAATAGTTACAGCAAGTGAAATTGGAAATAAGATTTGTGTTTATTTAATTACTTTGTTTTGGAGGCCACACTTGGTAGTGCTCAGGCTTGCTCCTGGCTCTGCACTCCTGGAAAACTCAGGAAACTAGATGGGTAACTATATATTGAAACTATGTTGATTTGTTTGCTATATGCAAGGAAAGTAGTGTTCTTGTTCTACCTGCTGTTATATTGTTTTGGCCCTTTTGGAGGTAGATGTTAGGACAATAAGAAATAATAAAAGGAATTTCAACCAAAATAAGAAAATTGAAACAAAAAATATAAGCATTTTAATACATTTTGAATTTGTAAATTAGTTTTTCTCTAATAATGATACACAATATCACTATTAAATATAATTTCATATAAAGAAATATGTTAAAATAAGGTTGAATTAAAGAAAGATGAATGAACATATACAGAAAAAAATCTTTAAAAATACATCAATTGTGTAAGTAAAATGGTCTAATTCTTGTACAATCTGATATAAGTCATTAGATAAATTATTTCATTAGTAGTTCCAGGGTTAGTTGGCTATTATATAGAGTTGGAAAGAACATTGCAATGATTCACAGATTAGTATAAAATTAGTGTGGCTCTGTATCAATTTAAGTCAGGGGTCTCAAATTCAATTTACCTGGGGGCCACAGGAGGCAAAGTCGGGTGAGGCAGGGCTGCATAAGGGACTTCGCTTATCCAATGTTCGCAATAAAAAATCGCATTAGTAAGAAAAAAATTGCAAAAAAATGGCTTTTGCATAGCCCCAACGGAACTGCTCGGGGTATGCAAATGTTTAATGCGATTTTTTTACTAATGCGATTTTTATTGCGATTATTCGGTAAGCGAATAATTGCGAATACTGCGATATTTTAAGGTCAGCCTCAGGTCACAAACTGTTGTACAGAGGGCCGCAAATGGCCCTCGGGCCTCGAGTTTGAGACCCCTGATGTTAAGCAAAATGAGTCAAATGAGAAAGACTAGTACCAGATAATCTTTTTGTTGTTGTTGTTGTTTTGTTTGTTTTGTTTTTTGTTTCTTGCGCCAAACCCAGTGATGCTCAGGGTTTACCATTGGCTATGTGCTCAGAAATCGCTCATGGCTTGGGGTCCATATGGGACACTGAGGGATCGAACTGTGGTCTGTCATAGGCTAGCACAGGCAAGGCAGACGCATTACTGCTTGCACCACCGCTCCAGCCACAAGTACCAGATAATGGTATGTTTATATGATACTGGAAGCAAACAGGTAAGAGAAATAACAAATTAAAAGATAGTTCATTAGTGAGACTGTAATGATCATAAGGCTATTTTCACCATTATGTAAATATCAGAAAATCCTAATAAACAAAAGAGGTCATAACGATGTCTGATAAAAACACACACCTTTAGACACTTTGACAGATTCAGGTTACTGCAGAAAATAAACAGACAGAACATATGGATAATGTTGTAGTTGTATTGATACTGCTGTGTTGGGCATGATGTGACAACATTGTTCCCATAAGAAATAAAAGCAGTTGTATTCTTCCTATATACAAATATTACTGAAATTAGTGGTAGTTGGTGGGATACGAATCCAAACCAAGCAGAAGTTCTGAGGGGTGCAACTGGTGGCTGAAGGAAATTGAGCTTTATTTGTGCACCCAGGTGAAGCTACAGCCAAGGGCCTACTGAGCTGGCCATCAGTTACATGGCCTCCAAATAAATTCTTACCCATGTAAACTACCTAGTGAACTCCCTGGCAATGGGAAAGTGTGACAAAGACATAGGGATTAAGTGCTTGAGATTATTAAAAACAAAAACAACATAACAAAGCAGCACAAAACCTTACATGAATGGTCATTAAATACTGCAATTCTGCAAACTCAAACATTACTGATCCATTACATTATCTCCCTGAAAATAAATTATTATATGTACTGCCATAAGGACATGAGAGTGGAAATGAGATGAATACAAACAGAAATGTCACAGCTGATTAACTTGGTATGCTAAATAAAAAATTCATTTAGCTACTGAGCACAGAAATCAGTGTGTTCAAAGATAAGGAGCAGATAAATTTCAAAAAACAATAGAAGATGCTATATAATTCCTTAAAATAAACAGATATGGAAAAGAAAGCCTCAAAATAAACAGACATCAATAGAAATTTGCGATACACTCAACAGAAACAACATAAAATACTTTGTGTCCCAGAGAGACAGTAATTAAACCTTTTTACAACAGCAACAAAGACATCATTGCCAAGAAGTTCCCAGAGTTCAAGAATACTTACTTGCCCCAATATCCTGGAGCCCCAAAGTATATCAGCCAATAGAGACCACAAGAAAAACATCAAAAGTTAAACCCTCATTCAATTATAAACACTGTAAATATATAATAATGAAATCAACCTGACCAAAAAAGACAACTAAAAGTATGGACCTTAAGATGTATGAAATTGATTCATTAGAAGCAATCCTCCTGGACTGAAGGCAGTGGTAGAATATAGTGATAAAACTCAGGTGAGTAGAGAAATAACTACACTGACAACTATCATGACAATGGGAGTGAGATAAATAGAATGCCTGACTTGGTTACAGGCAGGGGGTGGGGAGGAAGGAAATGGGAGCCATTAGTGGTGGTAAGGTTGCATTGATGAAGGGGGGGTGTTCCTTTTTTATAACTGAAACCCAACTACAAACATGTTTGTAATCATGATGTTTAAATAAAAATATTGATTGAAGAAATAAAGGAATTCTAAGAAAGTGCTCAGATCACGGTCATGAACCAGAAACCTGGGGTTGTGGGGTACCAGTCAACATCCTGGAATCCCCTCAGCAGCTTTACTCACTTAAATGAATGCCTCATTAAAAAAAGTTGACCCAGCCATAATCTCATTTAGATTTGAAGAAGAAACAATAAAATAAACAGATTAAAATGTGTGACCCAAAAACCCCAAAACAAAAAAATGTGTAGACTCAAAAGTGATTCTAATAAAAAGAATTAAAGGTACACCCTACAAACACACCAAACTTCTACAGGAAGATAGCACAACATTTCATGACAATCATCTCTCTCATTATCAATGGATTAAATATACCAATTAAGATATTCATAGTGGCATACTGGATCAGATAATTGAGTACAACATTCTGCTTCCTGTAAAAATCACATATAAACAGTTAGAGCAAATACAAACTAAAAAGTTAAAGGATAGACGGCAATTCTTCATGAAACAATTACCTTAACAAAGCTGTGATGGCAATACTAATATCAGGTGACATAGATTAGACACAAAGGTTAGAAGAAACAAGGAGGTTTATTTTGTAGTAACAAGAGATATGTACATCAATGAGAAACCACTTTTCTAAACATATATACACCTGATGAAGGACCGGCAAAAATAAAAAAACTTTTAATAGACACTTAGAAAGAAAGATATTAATAACAACACAATAGGAGTTGGACACTTCAACAGTAACTCTGCCACCTCTTAATAAACCAAGTAAAACACAACAAGGATATACCAGTTTTGAATAAATAATAATAAAGAGGGGCATATAGCTAGATATATTAATAGATGATAGATAGATAAATTATATAGATAAAGATGATATATATATAGGTATAGGTATAAGTATAGGTATAGGAATTTTCCTCCTTTAAAAGCATATTTTTCTCTAGGGCACACGAAAAATTCTCTGATAGACTAGCTGCTTGCCAGAAAATATACCTCCATAAAATAAAAAAAGAGAACTTTTTATGTATTTTTGTTTTGTTTTACTTTTGTTTATGGGTCACATCCAGAAACATACAAATGTTTATCCTAGCTCTGTGCTCAGAAATTGCTCCTGACAGGCTTGGGGATCATATGGGATGTTAGGGATTAAACTATGGTCCATCCCGGGTCAGCCAAGGTATGCAAGGAAAACGCCACATCACTGTGCTATTGTTTCAGTCCCTAGAAAGAAAAAAAGATAAAAAAATTTTATCAATTATCTTTCCAGATCATGATGTGCAGTATATAGAAGTGAATCACAAATACAAACAGAGAAATTACTTTAAAAACTGAAAATTAAATAGCTCAGAACTGAATAACAAATAGGCCAAAAGTAAATCAAAGAGGAACTAACATTATTCATAGGAACAAATATAAGGCAGAAACTGGTGAGATGTCAGAATTGAGGGAATAAAACACATCTGTATAATGAGAAAAAATATAGCTTTTTTTAGCATTCATTCAGAAGAATAAAAGGGCCAGTAAATTAACTTAACATCACATCTTAAGAATTTGTAAATGATGAACAATATGAACTAAAAGAAGACAGGAGGAAAGAAATAATAAAACATAGAGAAAAAGTTAATGAAATGAAAACTGAAAAAGCAATCCAGAAAGTAATAGTTGGTTCTTTGAAAAAATAAGCAAGATCAATAAACCATTAGCAAGACTCAAACTTAAAAAGAGAGATAGAACTCAAACTGAATAAAAGTGAAAGGAGAATTTTCAAATAAAACACTCTAGAAATTCAAAGGATAGTCAGAGATTACTTTAAGAATCTTTATGTCACAAAATCGGAAAACCTGGAAAAATGGATAATTTCTTGCCTTAACTGTTTTAACCTCCAAACATTGAACCACAATGATGTGAAATACCTGTAGAAAACTAACATAATGGAGAAAATTTAAATGGTATTCAAAAATCTTCAAAAAAACAAAAGACGGGGGGGAGGGGGCAGAGAGATAGCATGGAGGTATGACATTTGCCTTGCATGCAGAAGGACTGTTCGAATCCTGGTGTTCCACATGGTCCTCCAAGCCTACCAGAAATAATCCCTTGGTGCTGTCTGGTGTGACCCAAAAACCAAAAGAAACCAACAAAAGTCAAGATTAGTAGGGTTAGTTGTCAACTGGGTTAGTAGTCAATTATTTTAGTCTTTTAAAGAAGACCAACTACTAATACTAATATTTTTCAATACTTTTCAGGCTCTTCCAAAGAAATTGAAATATCAAAAACATGCCCAGTTTTGTTAATCACCCTTGGACCAAAAGCAGGCAGAAGCACCATGCATGTCCATGCACATGAGTGCACCTATTCACACACAGAGAGATATCCTTGATGAGCATAGATACAAGGATACTTAAAAAAATAGCAGCAAATACAATTTAACAAATCATTTAAAATATAGTATGCTATGGCTAAGTATGACTAATCCCATGAATGCAAGAATCTTTTACCATACACAAGTCAAAAAATTAATGCATCATATCAATAATACGAAAAATTAAAATCTTATGAGCATTTCAATAGAGGCAGAGAAACCATTCACAAAGTTCAGTACCCAGATATGTTAAAATCCCTCAAAAGATTGTAATTAAAGGAAATTTCCTTCAAGATAGTCAATGCCATTTATCAAAAGACAATAGGTAACATTCTACTCAATTTGGAAAACCAAAACTCCTTTATCCTAAGATCTGGCAAATTATAAGCTTTCTCATTCAGAAATTTCTATTTAATATAGAACTATGAGTACTTACCATAGCAATTAGGCAAGAAAAAGGTATCAAGGCTATCCAGATAAAAAAGTAAAAAAAAAAAATAAAAAAGTAAAGAAACTCTCGTTGATTGCAGATGACTTTAAAAAATGCTAAAGACATTACAAAGAAAAAACTTCAAGAAATAATATTTTCTATAGTTAAGTGGCAAGATAGAAAATCCATACATAAAAATCTATGTCTATTCTACATACAAATAATAAAAAAGATAAAATACCAATTCCATTTACAATTGTGCCTTACAAACTCAAAAAAACTCAGAATCAATTAAACCAAAGAGGCAGAAGCCTGTAGAGTGCAATTTACAGAAAACAAGCTCAAGAAATAAAAATGGACACACAAAAATGAAAACACATTTTCTGTTTATGGATTGGGAGAAGTAGCATCATTAAAGTGTCTATACTCCCTAAAGCATTAGATAGATTTAATGTACTTTCTAAAAGATACCTGTAACACATTTTAAAGGATGAGATAAAACTCTTCCAAAAAATTTCTATAAAAAATAATCCTCCATTAACAACTTACAGCTATCCTTGGCAAGAATATGGGAGGCAATAATTTGCTCAATTGAAAATTGTATTATAAAGAGGTATTCATTAAAACAGCATGTTAATAGAAAACCCTCAGATCAATTAAAAAGAATTTAATATACTGAGACATATTCCCATGTATATGATTGAATTTACTTTGCAATTGAGCAAGAAACAGGAAGTGGAACAAGGAAAGCCCTCATAAGTTATGCTGAGAAACTGGCATGTATGTAAAAAATGAAATTGTAAAATTTTTAAGATCATGTATAAAGATAAATAAATATGCATTAAAAACCTTGACTTTAGACTTGAAAACATAACATACATAGAGAAAAATATAGCAGATCTCTCCATGACATAAAAGGTAGCTTTAAATACAAGGATGAAGCACTTAGACCAAGAAAGTAAAGGCAAAGATTAGCAAAGGAAGTGCATTAAACTAAAAGTTTCTATACCTCAAAGAAAATAATGACTAAAATACAATGACTGCCCATGGAATAAGGACAACTTTTCATTCAATATCTATTTGATATGACTTAATATCTAAGATATATAAGGCATGAACAAAACACAACACGAAATAACACATAAAAGTGGGTTGAAGAGATAGCATGGAGATAGGGCATTTGCTTTGCATGCAGAAGGATAGTAGTTCAAATTCCAGCATCGCTTGTGGTCCCTGAGCCTGCCAGGAGCGATTTCTGAGTGTAGAGCCAGGAGTGGCCCCTGAGTGCTGCTGGTGTGACTCAAAAACAAACAAATAAATAAAAATACCAAAAAAATTAATTGAAATAAAACATATAACCCTGTCAAAAATGGGAGAACAGAAACTCACCCAAAGAAGAAATATAGATGACCAAAAGGTACATGAAAATTTCTTCACATCATCAAAGAGTTGTAACCCAGGACAATCATTAGATATCATCTCAAGCCACAAGAGACTGGCACACATCAAAAAGTATAAGAACAGCCAGCATTGGTGCAGAAACAGAGAGAAAGATATTCATTCACTGCTAAGGGAGATGTTGACTGGACCAGCTTTCTGAACAACAATATGGATATTACACATACACACAAAAGCACACACACACACACACACACACAAACCCATATAAATTGAACTCCACTCTAATCCAGAAATACCAATCTTTTTATTATAATCCAGGGTCTCAAAAACACAAAGCAAAAATGTATCTGTGCTCATGTTTATAATTATTGCTCACAATAGTTACAATCTGTAAACAAACCAAGTGTCTGAGAACATGTGATAGTAAAGATATCATGATACATCTACATAGTGGAATACCACTCAGCTGTTAGAAAAGAAGTTGTGACATATTCTCATACATACTTTTATATGAAGAGTTTTATACTGAGCAACGTGAGTCAGAGTGAGTGAAATAGATGTGGGTGATTTCACATATATATAGGATATAAAATATAGCACCATGATAATACACGGAAACAGAAAGAAAGTACACAACAACACTATTCCATTGTAAGAAGCTTATCACAAAGTTGGGGAGAGCAGTTAGGGCAGAAATGTGACCACTATGACAATTATGGCTCAAAATAATCACTTTTGATAAATACTTGGTGCTGAAAGAAATCAAGAAATATACAATGCAAATGTCAGTAACAATATTAAACGCCTCTGTATCTAAAAGGAGAAACAAATAGGAAGACTGAGACTGAGAGAGATTTTATGTGAGAGTAAGAGATAGAAAAGAAAAATATGTACATAGTGGTAGACGGCTGTGAGAGGTTGGGATGTAAAATGGTGACACTGTTGTTGGTAAAAGTGCATTGGTCATGATCATGTGTTCACATGATATAACTAAAATTCATCCTTGTAACTTCCTAACTTGCAAAAACTTTGTAACTATATACCGTGATGACTCAATTAAATTTTATTTAAAATCAGAAATGGCAAAGATTTAGAATATTTTACAAAAAGAGTCATGGTTATGATAAGATGACTATTTTACAACTCTCATATGAAGAGTGAATTATACAAATAGGCTTATATAGAATAATATTCAATTATATCAGCTGAAGACTTAGAAATTTTAAAGGATAGCATGTATTATTAGGCATTATGTTGTGTCTGACTTGTAAGTAACTTAATCTTTGAAGAGTCTTGCTACTTACATTGTTTTATCATTTAATTTATTTTACTATGGAAGGGACCAGTCGTTCATGGAAGGAACTGAAGCATATTCCCTCTCTTCTCAAGAAGAGCCAACCCAGAAACTGCAAGTATTAAAATCTCCCTGCTTCAGCATTCCCACATATTTTATTCACCACTAGCTCCATCTCAAGTCCTTCCACTGAGTCTAATTTTTTTTGTTGTTGTTGTTTTTTTTTGGGGGGGGGGTTTGGGTCACACCCGGCAGTGCTCAGGGGTTACTCCTGGCTCCATGCTCAGAAATTACTCCTGGCAGGAACGGGGGACCATATGGAGCACCGGGATTCGAACCGATGACCTTTTTGCATGAAAGGCAAATGCCTTACGTCCATGCTATCTCCCGGGCCCCATAGTCTCTTAAAACACCCTGGTAGGACTCACTTTGTACCTCACCTTAATTCCTTGCCATTCTGACTGCAACTGATTCCTAACCAGTTTCTCTGCTTTGTTCTTGCTCTTCCATCCCCTTTTTGTGCCTTCTGAGTTTTAGCCAAGCTGAGCATCCTAATACACTAATCTGCTTCCATGACTCCCTATTCACAGCCTTTCAAACTCCATATTCTTTCCGGAGCAAGTCAAAGGAATTTCCCTTTTTGACTAAGCTGACCTCTTTGCAGCACCACACTTCCAACAGTTCTAGCCACACACAATCTCTCAGATTCTCTTTGAACCATTGTGTAAATTGTTCTTTCTTTAGGGAAAATGATATTTTTGGTCTACACCAGTAGTAGGCAACCTTTTTTTTTCAATTGAGCCAAATCTTGCCAAAACCATGATTAAAATTTATTTTGAGAGCCACATTTTTAAAGCCGAATATTCTTGGGATGGTACACTGTTTTTAGTTTCAATAAGTTTTTATTGAGTATATTCTGCATGCAAGTATCCACATAGGTCGGGAGGATACAAATAACACAACTAATAAAGCAAAAACTTTAGAATGATATTATTTATCGATAACATTAAATTTCGTATAATTTGCCTTACAATGTAGAGAAAATTACATCCTGACAATTATTGACAAAGTCACAAACACTAATGTGATATTATTTATCGATAATTTTAAATTTCATAAAATTAGTCTTACAATGTAGAGAAAATTACATCTTGACAATGACTGACAAAATCACAAACACTAATATGAAGATTGGCCTTGCATTTCCTTGGATAGTTTGAGTAAGTCAGGTTTGTATGTTGTTGTTTTTTATTTTAGGCATGATTCCAGATTCTCATCGATGAGATGATTTCTCATTGTACTCTTAATAAGATTCATGCTTGAAAATGATTGTTTGCATAAATATGTAGACCCAAATAAGGAAAGAACAGCAAATGCTAACTTTTGTAGTTGATTGTATGAGTCAGGAATACTATTTCACGTGTTGAAAATCAGCATATCTTCCTTTTCCAAGTCTTTCAAAGCAGACCACTTGTGCTGTGAACTGAGTTCACATTTTGTTTCTCCAAGCCGAGGATTGCCGACCAATGGCCTACACCTTTTCCTTAATCATTCTTATATTTCAGGGTTGAGTTGGAGTCAGTGGTTGGTGTTGGATTCATGGGTGTGAAAACATACGTCCTGCTAATGAAATGGTAGAATTATCATCATTTAAATGCTAATTGACCAAAGCATCATACAGATTTAATGCAATTCTTAATGATATAAGAAAATTCATGATATTTTTTCAAAAAAAATGAATCAAACACACCCCAAATTTATATAGAACAATACCTGTTCATGAATATCAAAGGAATTCTTGGGAAAAATAAGATAGGGCGAATACTCTTTCTAACTTTAAACTGTATTATAAAGAAGCATTTATTAAAATTGTGGTATAAAGAGATCTAAATTTTAACCATCTAAATAAACTTAAATTGTCCTATTTACTGGCATGTCAGGGGTCAAAGTGCAGTGTTATAGGATGCACTTTGAGATCATTGGTGGAAGGAGGAAGAGTCTAGTGGTGGAAATGGCTCTGATTCTCTGTATATTTGAAATTAAACTATGAGGGACTTTGTAGATCTTAATAGTTTCAATAAAAGAAAATAAAAAAGTATCACTGAAAAACCAGTATTATTTTTGAATAAACAAATTTACTAATGGGGAAATATAAAGTAGATCAAGGAAAGTATCTTCAAAAAATTGTGTCAAGAAAATAAGCAAACTCAGAACTTTATTTAATGACACACACAAAGGTCAAAACAAAAATAGATTAAACACCTTTATATCAGACTTGAAAGTTTAAGATATATAGAAGAGGGAGTAGAGAGATAGTATGGAGGTAAGGTGTTTGCCTTTCATGCAGAAGGGCAGTGATTTGAATCCCGGCATCAAATATGGTCTCCTATGCCTGTCATAGGCTATTTCTGAGCCTAGAGCCAGGAGGCCAGGAGTAATCTAATCCCTGAGCGCTGCCAGGTGTGGCCAGGAGTAATCCCTGAGCGCTGCCAGGTGTGACACAAAAACAAAAAAAAAAAAAAAAAAAAAAAAGATATATAGAAGAAAATGTAGGCAGAACGGCAGAACACTCCATGACACTGACACTAAAGATATTTTCAATGAAGAGACACCAATTGCCAAGCAAGTGGAAGGAAAGTTAAACAAATGGCGATGTATTTCAGTGGTATAGTGCTTTGCTTGCATGAGTCCTAGTGTAATCACCAGCACTTTGAATAAGCAAATTAAATACAGGTAGGTGGATATTCTTTTCTCATGGAAGTTTTCTCTGATTTCCACCCCTGAGCTAGGCTAAGTGTCTTACTACATTTACAGACCTCCAACGTTGCCGCCAACAGTGGTACTGCAACTTCTTGTCTTTGGTGCTGTGTCTTGAAGTGGCTCATCATTGCATATCTACTTCCAGTGCTTGAGAGGGCTCCTGTGAATTTGTTTTGGCTGGATAAATTAAAAGTGAATAAATCAAGTATTCTAGGAAAATTGTGTTAATATAATAACAGCAAAATGCTATTAATAATAATGATGCAGAGAATTGCCCCAACTTCCCAAAATACACTAAAAATACATTAAAACAAAATACAAAAAAGAAGATAAGAAAGTTTTATTGTCTTGAATATAATTTATATTTTCTTTACAGTAGAATGATACAGACCTTAGAAAAATTCTGGGTATAATAATATTTAACAAAGTATAGGAAGTGAAACATATTGTTGGCTGAGAAAGCCGGTAGAATGAAGACTAAGTAAGAGCAAGAAATTGAGGGGCCAGGCGGTGGCGCTGCAGGTAAGATGCCTGCCTTGCCTGCGCTAACCTAGGACGAACCACAGTTTGATCCCCCGGTTCTCCATATGGTCCCCCGTGCCTGCCAGGAGCGACTTCTGAGCAAATAGCAGTAACCCCTGAGCGTCACCGGGTGTGGTCCAAAAACCAAAAAAAAAAAAAAAAAAAGAGCAAGAAATTGTGTTGATGTTAAAGAAAATCTATGAGTTAGTAAGGCATCAGATTGATAATGCCCAACAAAGGCTGTTTCACTAAATTGCATTGACCATGAAGTTGCCAACATTATCATTAAATATATGAAGAAAAAATAGTCACTTCTCAGAAAGTCACAAGAAGTTCAGAGCAGAATTTTTGTAATTCCAAAAATACATCATTGCCACAATATCCTGATTTTTTTTCTGCCTTCCTCTCATGATTCCCAACAACCTCTACAATTGCATACTATTTGTAAAATAATTATAATAAACTGAAGGAATTACTGAAACACATTGAATCACAGAAAGTAATCTCGAAGTAAAGAAATAATACTTTGAAAATTTGATAAAATAAAAATAATACAGTATTGAGTAATTTTTAAAAGTCTTTACTATTTTACCATAAGGTAAAAGTATTAAATTAGTAAATCCAATCGCATAATAATAATAATCTATTTCTGAGCTTAAAGCTAGAACACAAGGATTAAAGAATGGAGAAAAAGTAAGCCAAGTATAGGGGGCAAACCACACTTTATGAGTATGAAGAGGAAATAATTTAAAGTATACATTGAGTTACTTCAAAGCAATAAAATTAGCATGCACATTTAGGAAATGAAAATTAACAATTTATTTTCTTTTGGAAGATGCTGATTCTGTGTCCAGAAATATAGATCAATGAACTGGACATCTTTCATGTGTGAAGACCTAATTTCCGGCCCAGATGGCTGTACTTCACTGGATCTGAGCACTGAATTAACAGAATAGCATCACTAGATTCTCAATCACTAATGTGGTACCTAACATCTTGAACACTGCTTTGAAGCTCATTCCAAAAGAAGATGCTTATCTTTCTGTTATGTTTTAAGCTTCTTTTTTGCATAAAAATGTAATATGTAAACATAATACTATATTATTATTTCAACAGACAAGGGATAGATATTCTCTAATCCCCTTGCAATATTCAAGGTGACATATTTTTTGTGGAAAGGCAAATATAAGACAAACAATTTATCCACAATCAGTTTTGATTTTAGCTCATCTGAAATAGGAAACAGATTTTGAATGCTTTCCTAGCAAGTAGCTTATTTCTGCTTGTACTTCAATTCAATTTCATGGAAATTTTTGAACAGGTTGTATTTAGAAACACTCTGATATTGAATTGATAGCTACCACTTGTTGCCTGAATGTCAGAATATGATTTTACAGTCCAATTTCAAATAGTAAAACATTTTACAATAGTTAATGATACTTCTGCATTCCACCTTCTGGCTGTGTAGTTATCTGGGGCCATTGTATAATATTTTATATAAATATATAAATATATCATATATATAAATTCATATAATATGTGTTTACTGAAAAGCATTTCTATCTGTTCATAGTTTTTAGTTTTACTCATTTTGAATGAATTTACTAAGCTGAATTATTATTAGAAAAGCTGAATAGGCACTTGAATTATAAGTTATAGAAAGTAGTTATTTGTGAATATCAAATAAGATAATGTTGAACATTTAACAAGCAACCTAGTAAGAATTTTCAACCTATTTAATATATACTACTTACTCATTTTATTCATATATGTTCAAGTTATTTAAATAGATGCTTAAAATGATTTAAAAGTTGTTTTACTTTTGGGGGCAGATAATTCTATATTATTTTTAAAGATTTATTAATGTTATTGAAACCATTGTGATTTACAAAATTCTTTATCGTTGAGTTTCAAACATACAATAAATCAGGGCCAATTCTACCACCCGTGTCCAATTTACACCACCATGCTCCCATAGTGCTTCCCATACTACCACCCTTTGTCATGTAGGCTAACAGTATAATAGGCCCATTTACAGTTTAGATTCTTAGACTTTCGGTCTCTTGATGCAATTTTTGGTGAGTTGACTTGGATATTTAGTTATGTCCTTTTTTCTTTTTTTTTTTTTCTCCACCAATGGACCTGAGACCACTTGGTCTCTGGCCTCTAACTTTCATTTTTGTGTGTCTCCTCCTTCACTCAGCTTCTTTCCACTAAATGGGCTCAGGCTGTTCGGGACAACTTATATTTAGATCATTTCATTTCTTCATGCTCTTCTTCCAAATACCACATATAAGTAATATCCTTCTGTATTTATCCTTCTTCTTCTGGTTTACTTCATTTAATATAATATCTTTCAGTTTCATTTTTCTAATCTATACCTTTCAGATCATACTCAGAAAATAACCTAACATCAAACCCATAATATTTAATGTGAGTGCTTTAAAAAATAAATTCTAGTAATATGCTAATTATGTTAAGTTTTTATAGAATTGAATTGGCACAGTTATTATTACAAATTTGTATGGAGATTAGTTAAAACTAAAAAATACATTTTGTTTTATATAATTATATACATTTTGGCATTTATCTAAAGACTTTTAGACCCCTTTAAAGGATTATAAATAATTCCATTTTCATAGTTTACAATGTCTAAGAGTTGGAAGCAACCTGACTACCCACAGGTATAAGTAATTTTATATGGTACATATGCACAATAGACTAATATAAAAATTGATGAAACTCTGTGATTAATAGCATAAATTATCTATATAACCTTTGTTTATCTTTAGTGCATTTTATTCAGAATTAATTTTCTGTTTAATATTATATAAATTATATCTAATAATGACTTGATATCTAATAATCGTTATATATTTTTCAATACATTTCAACGTCTGCATGTTTTAAATGTTCTACTTTTCTAGCTGTAGTAATGTCTGTTAACAAATTGTGTTAATAATAATACATTAAAAATACCAATTATAAACCTCAACAATTCTTCCTGTGCAATTGCCACTGCCACTCAAAGGAAGTCAGGAGTTCAAGTCTTAATACTCTAAGTCGCACAACCCAAAGTGAGTCATTTAAAGTGATATCGCATCATCAGTAAAGCAGATCCAGATATTCTATACATTATAGTGAATAGTTTCAAATCTTATCACCCTACAGCAGTCCCAGTGAAATGAAGCTGAATAAAACAAATCCTGATTTTTCACATTTACTGTTATTAAAGAAAGGAACAAAATAGTGCCAAGGGGAATGAAAGAATAAAGCTATAGCTATTCAGTTGTGAAGAAAGTAAATTAATAAAACTAACCTCATTTCTTTTGTACATGCTTTCAGTAAATGCCCCTAGAGAACAATTCCCTTTATGGAATAGAATAATATGGGAAAAGAAGCATTTAGCTTTCTAACCAGATTTTTTTTGTGTGTGTGTGAATATTGCACATGAGGAGTCACAGGAACTAAATTGTTACCTTATTTTCCACACAACGCTTGTTATCTGTTCTGATGAGGTATTCTTTTTCATCATACTACACACTTTGGTACATGTTTAGACTCTCATTAGATACATCATGAAAATTATCAAGTGCAAAGACAAACTATTACTATGAAAAATTATTAATATTTCAAACATTTTAAGTTGATACTACAGTCTTGCAGGCATACTTTATCTTTACTTTATTCATTCTTGGTAAAATTAATAAATTATGCTAGGATAAACTTAATCTAGTAAGAAAAACTGAACAACCTCCAAGCTTTTCATCTTCCATAAGGAGAATTTTTTTTATTCCAATGGTTTGCTGAGTGATATATGGGAAAATATCCGATTTTCTTTTTGCTCTGGTGTATTCTATTTGAGAAAGACTCCAGCACCTTATGATAAAATGTATATAGATACACACTGTTACTTCTTGATTCTTTGTTACTATCTTTATGTAGATCTTTAAGTTTCACATTTGAAAGGGATTATACTATATCTATATTTTTCTTTATTATTAACTTTTTAAGCATTATCTTCTCTCATTCCATCTGTGTAGTAGCAAATTCCATGATTCTTTTTTCACTTTTAAAGTAGTATGTTAATAAATCGTGTACATGTGCCAGGATTTCTTGATCCATTCATCTGTCTTTGGGCATTAAAGCTGTTTCATATTTTTGCTCTTGTATTAAATTTACTATCTCTCTCTTTTTTTTTTTTTTTTGGTTTTTGGGTCACACCTGGCAGTGCTCAGGGGTTACTCCTGGCTCTATGCTCAGAAATTGCTCCTGGCAGGCACGGGGGACCATATGGGGCACCAGGATTCGAACCAATGACCTTTTTCATGAAAGGCAAACGCCTTACCTCCATGCTATCTCCCGGGCCCCAAATTTACTATCTCTTTAATTTTATCTTAATTATTGTTCTTTGGAGAAATTTGAAAAACTTATTTATATTTATAATAAGTTATTCACTCTTTATACATGTTCATATATCTGGGATAGTGTATTTATTCCCTGCAAGTAGTATAATGATATTAGTTGAAATTCTTTGATTTTTTTTCTGACAATGACATATATGTGGGTTTTAGTGTTTTGTTTTTTTTTGTTTGTTTGTTTGTTTTTTCTCTTTTGGGTCACACCCTGTGATGCTCCAGGATTATTCCTGGCTACACACTCTGAAATCACTACTGGCTTGCAGGGCCATGTGGGACACCGGGGTATCGAACCAAGGTCAGTCCTATAACGACTGCTGCAAGGCAAACACCCTACTGCTGTGCTATTGCTCTGGGCAATATGTGATTGCAAAAAATAAAACTGATTTTATAAATTCCTATGAGAAAATGATGATACTTTACATCCATATCCAAATTTGCCCTCTATGCATGCCAATGATCTATACTACTATTTTTTTATTTAGTTGGTCAAATGTTCCTTAGACTAGAAAGAGATTTGACTCTTCCTGATACTACATATGTCTATGTATTATGAATATACAATTCAATTATGGTAAGTTTCTAGCAGAAGAACTTTGTTTTCTGCTATTTCACCACTTCAAGAATATGATAGTCTAATATTTTATACTCTCAAGAGTACAATTACAACTATTAATATCTTTATGAACATACTGTATAACGATCTTCCAAATAGATATCATTACAAATAATTTAGATACACAAGCTAAAATAGAAAGCAACTATAACTCACATGCTGTTTTTTGTTATAATACCTTGCAATTGTGTCTATGTTGTCCAAAATTATTCTTAATTACTTGTGATATTGAAGAGACTATGGTCTCTTTTATTAAGGTAGGGTTAAATTACGTTTCCCAGAAGAATATGCTTGGATCATCCAGAGTCACTAATGAAGTTAAATAACAGGTTTTCTTTCTTTTTTTTTTATTTGCTTGTTTTGCATTGCACCCATCAGTTTTATGATATACTCCTGTTCTCTGGACTTAGGGATCATACCTAGAAGTACTAGGGAACTACATGGGATACTGGCATTTGAAAGCACCTACTAATGTATTTGGTCCAAAAACTCAACAAGTTATCATACCAACTTTCCCACAAAGAGGACATTTCTGAAGACTGGTGAGATTAGATATAAAGAACGGTAGCTTAAGAGTATATTATATAAAAGTATAGAATGGTGCCAAATTTCCTATGATCTACTGGTCCTCCTGTCCCTTGTTTCTATTTCTCTGAATATTATTACCATACCATTTGTTTTAATATCTCCCAAATGAGTGCGATCATTCTATTATTATCCCTCTCCCTCTGACTCATCTTGCTCAGAATAATAGGCAGCATATCCATCCACATATAAAGGCACTTAGGACTTCATTTTTCTACCAACTGAATAGAATTCCATTGTGTAGATGTACCAAAATTTCTTTATCTACACAATCTGTTCTTGAACACTTGGGTTGTTTTTAGATATTTTTTTATTGTGAATAGCTCTGTCATGAACATAAATACAGAGGACTTTTCTGCATTGTGTTTTTGTGTTCCTAGGGTATATCCCTATGAGTATTAATGCTGGGTCATATGGAAGCTCAAGTTTTAGTTTATTGAGGAACAACCATATTGCTTTCCAAAAGGCTGGACCAGATCCAACTACTTTGGTTCACATTAGATCCTGCAAGATTTATGTTTCTTCTGTAGGTATAAACTTATGTTAAGATCTACTTTTCAATGCCAGAGCAATAGCTCAGCAGTAGGGCATTTGCCTTGCATGTGGCTGATCCAGGACAGACCTCAATTCGGTCCGGGCATCCGATATGGTCCCCAAAGCCAGGAGTGATTTCTGAGTGCATAGCTAGGAGTAACCCCTGAGTTATTCCTAGTTGTGGCCCAAAAACCAAAACAAAACAAATAAAAGATCTATTTTTCTGAGAAGTCTTTACATTTTAATGGTTAGCCTCAATCTACTCACTCTAATGTAAAATACAAGTGTATTGTCATGATTACCGTCAGTAACAATATTACACACCACAGTGTCTAAAAGAAGGGAAAAGAATGAAAAGAAGAAGAACTAGAATGAGTGCGTGAATGAGCAAGAGAGGGAGGGTAAGAGAAAAAGGAGAGATAGCATGGAGGTAAGGTCATCGGTTCGAATCCCGGCGTCCCATTTTCCTACCATAGGTCCCTCATGCCTGCCAGGAGCAATTTTTGAGCGTGGAGCCAGGAGTAATCCCTGAGCACTGCCGGTTGTGACCCCCCCCCCCCGAAAACACACACACACACACACACACACACACAAAAGAAATAAAGAAAAAGGAGAAAGAGAAAAAAGGAAATATACCTGTCTAGAGGCAGAGAAACTGGAAAAATTGGTGATGGGAATTGTGCTCTAGTAAAGGGTATTGTACAAATAAAATAAAATTAATGAAGAGTAGTACTTTGTATTTCCATTTCTCTATCTTGAGCTCTCGAGTTTAAAGTTGATATTGCAATTTATTGACTACAGGAATAAGCGGCTTAATATCAGTTCAGTATTATTTGGGAGAATACTAATTGTAAGATCAAAGTTTACTACTCAAAAACTATTAAAGTATAGAGTTATTTGTACATTCTTCAAAGGATTACTTTTTACAGCTTACTGTGACCTTATACCTTTTCTGATAACTAATTTTCTTTAGATGATATAAAGCCAGCGAACATATTCATTATATAATGAATATTATATAATCATTATCCAAACTACTATAACTTTTGTTGTGTAGTATACACAGTATTATAAAAATGAGTAGTCTATGTAAGACTATTGACTAATTAATATTGAAATACATTATATTTCCTAAGTCAATTTTTAAAATTTATTTGTTTTGTTTTTGTTTAAGGACAGTGCACAGGGAGCCAGGAGGTGTCGCAGGAGGTAAGGTGCCTGCTGCCTTGCCTGCGAACCACGGTTCGATACCCGGTTCCCATATGGTCCCCCGTGCCTGCCAGGAGCGACTTCTGAGCGCATAGCCAAGAGTAACTCCTGAGCGTCACTGTGTGTGGCCCAAAAACCAAAAAAAAAAAAAAAAAAAGGACAGTGCACAGCAGTGATCAAGACCAATTGTCAAGGGAAGACTCAGGGAACCATATTAAGTATAGGAGCAAAATCCCTAGTTAGCTACTAGCAAAGCAAATACTTTAGCCATTGCACTATCCTCTAGTCCTTCCAATATAATTATAATGTGATTTGGTCTAGTCCCACTTTTATTTTAAGCACACTAATAATGTTGTCTCCCCTAACTGCTTTGGATCACATTAGATCCTGCAAGATTTGTTTTCACCTGTAGCTATAAAATCTTGATAAGATCTATTTTTCTGAGAAGTTTTCATAATATAATTTTTAGCTTAAATCTAGTCATTCACTTTAATGTAAAGAAAAATTGTAAACTTGAAATATCCACTTACTAGTTTCTTACAGAGCATAGTGATATTCTATATTACTATAAGATACCTTATATTTTGCTTATTCACTGTTTATTCCTGTTTTCTAGCAAAATATTTTAAGCCTTATACCTTCTATAGAACCATGTACATAACCATTTTTGGAGGATTTTAAATTATAGCATTGCTCTAGAACTTTATTTAAAATATTCTCTTAATTTGTTACAATAACTAAATAGTATATTTACTTGAATACGCCTGTAATATCTTCTGCTTAATCATACAGGTAGAAGTCATAAAGGTAATGCAAAACAATAAGTAGATAAAAATATATATTTTAGGGAGCCGAAAGGTGGCGCAGGAGGTAAGGTGCCTGCTGCCTTGCCTGCACTAGCCTAGGACAGACCACGGTTGGATCCCCCGGTTCCCATATGGTCCCCCGTGCCTGCCAGGAGCAACTTCTGAGTGCATAGCCAGGAGTAACCCCTGAGCATCACTGGGTGTGGCCCAAAAACCAAAAATATATATATGTATATATATTTTATTCTATTCAACTATGAATGCTATATTTTTGTTTAGAAATATATCTAGCATTGAAGATAAATTTGTAAGATTAATTTAAAACTAGGATTGCATATTCAAAGAGTTATTAGTTATCATTTCAAGTTAATATTGTGGTGAATATTTATGGAATTAATAGTTGTAAAATTTCATAGATGATAATTAAAGTAAAATCATGAAAAAGTTAAGACAAATATTCACTTTGTAAATATTATTAACAAAGAATAAAACAATAAACTGTAAAATTATCATCAAATATTACATTAATTTTGATACAAATTAATTTTCCTATTGTGTTATCTGAATAAATATTTTTATGTCAATGGTAGCAGATAATGGTTATCACAAAATGAAAAAGGCATAAATTTTTAAATAATTTTGTGATTATACCTGTTTCAGAGTTTATTTCTGTTTTGGACTTAAGGACCACTTCTAATGGTTCTTAGGGGACATATGCTATGTCAGATATTGAACTCACATTGACATTAACAAAAATGAGTGCCTCACTATAAAATTTTCTGAAATGAAAATTATTTTATAATTCTTTTTAATAAATTTTAATAACATTTTTGGGTGTGAAGAGATAGCACAGTGAGGAGGACATTTACCTGTGTGATTCTTGAGTGCAGAGTCAAGAGTAATCTCTGAGAATCACTAGGTGTGACCCCCCCCAAAATGCACACAAAAGTAGTAACAATAAAATTATTTGCTAAGTACTTTATTTCTTAATTTATTACATATGATAATTTGCTCTTTTGTATATTTAAGCTATTTATGTGATAGGCTTCTGCATGTGACTACACAGATACACATAAATGGAGGGTTTTCAGTTTTTTCTATGTATTTCATTATATTATGAAAATACCAAAATTAAACATAGACTATGTATGCATATTATATATGCGAACTACATTCTTTTGTAAATTAGACCAAAACCTTGGGCATAAGAGACCCAAAAATCAAAACATTTTATTACCTAACATATAATAATACTGCTATATAGAATAAGAAGAAAAGCATTCACTTTTGGTAGCTATTTCAGAGGACTAGATTTAGAATGTAGAATATAAGCCATATATTTAAAGATGAGTTGATTTAACCCCATCTGTATAATAGCAAAAATTATGACTGGGACAGATTAAAGTTTGGAATAACATTAAAGCATGCACTTCCTTTAGTACAAAAGATTGGTATGTGAATAGGAATGTTAAGAAAAAACTACATAGTAGAATTATTGAAAATATTAGATCTTTTAAAGCTTATTGTATGATACAATGCTACATGTTTGAATTTAACTTTGTTCATTTTGTATAACAACAACTTTGAAAAAATAATAGTTATAGACCTATATTATTTGCAAACAAACTTTAGGATTTGTTTACTTTTCTTTCATTTTGCTTTTTTTAATCATCAAAATTAATACCAACATTATTATTTGGTAATATATCCAATGATAAAGTATAATATTAATCATATCTTACTTTTATATTTAAAAATTATGCTTAAGGGTGCCTGAGTGATAGCACAGATGTAAGGCATTTGCCTTGCACATGACTGACCCAGGCAGATTTGGGTTCAATCTCCACATCCTATATGGTCCCCAGCCAGGAGCGATTTCTGAGTGCATAGCCAGGAGTAACACCTGAGAATACGGTGTGTGTGGCCCAAAAACTAAAATATAAATAATGAAATAATTACTATTAAATATAATTTATAAGTATCATAGTGGCAATATATTCACAGTGACATATTCAGTTAATCATTGTATATCAATAAACTCTTGTCTGAGCCTAAACTAATTCTCACTCCCAGCTCCATGCTCAGAAATCGCCCCCAGCAGGCTTGCTGGACCATATGAGATGCCTGGATTCGAACCACCTTCCTTCTGCATACTATCTCTCCAGCCCCACACACTCTGATTTTTACTTTATTGCATACTTCAAGGACATGTGAAATTCCATAATTATAAATTTCTTACAGGTTTCTGGGCAACTGTAGAGTAAATAACGTTTTTCCCTTGGGCAGAAATAAACAAAGCTAGATCCCAGGCATATGATATTTTTCCCATACCTGACAAGATTTATCTACTGAGAACAGAGCAAAATTAAGCCATGAAGAGAGTCAGGTATGACTCAAAACAACAGTAATGACAGGAACAAAATTAATGTGGGGTTTAATATAAAATTTTTCTTAACATTGAGGTTATTTAACTACACTCAGTACTTTCAATGACCATTTGTAACAGAAAGATATATGGTCTGGTTTAGTGTGCCTTAATAAAAATAAATGTGACAAAAATTAATTATAAAATTATTTTTTCAAAAATTTGAAATACAAAAATCAGTAATAATAAGTAGACCACTCAAATTAGGAGCTGTTGCACTAGTGATGGCAAAAGTTAGAGCATCTATTTGTGCTAATATAGAGTCAGAGAAAAATGATGTCTAGTTATTGAATGTGGTCATGCCATAGATTAATATCCAGGCTTTTCTGTGTTCTTGTTGTTATTTTTAATTATTCTGAGTTCCTTATTGTTATTTTAATTGGATGGGTGCCAATTATATTATTTTTATTTGTTAATATAACACTTCCTAATTCATTTATATATATATAATGTGTCTAATGATATATGCAAAATTCCTAAGAGATTTGAAGTCCTCCTGTCAAATTCTTACTATAGTTTGGTCACAAAACCAATTATAACTTACTAAATACACAGTAGTGAGAAAAAACATAAAAGAAATATCTCTTGTCCCAGTTTTTCACTAAAAGGATTAGTCTAATGAAGTTGAAGACCTCAGAAAGGGAGATAAGTAGTATACTGGCTGATGATTGAGAAAGCAGAAAAATAAATAACAGGATGTCAGCTTAATAACAGGACTTCAACTACACTTTTCAATTGTCAACATGAGGAGTAGACAGAATATACAACAGCTACTTTCATGTTCAATCTCCTTGTCAAAACTAATGCTCAAATGAAACTAGTGAGTTGTTCTGTCCTTAAAAGGGAAAACTTTCCATGATTTTAGCAAGTATGAATTTTATTCAAGAATAAGAAAAGAGTGATTGGAATGTAGATCTGTCTTGGTTTAGAAAGGCCAAGTAACTAGGAAATAAGAGATTAGAGTCTGTTGTTAGCTAGGATATTGCAAACTCGCTAGCTGAAATATTGTTTTTCTGACTGAGTACATTTTAGAAAGCACAAATTTTTTGTTTGCTGCTAATGCATCAAAGACAAAAGTAGCTCTGTATTAAGTCTAGAATATATTTCAAAAGGTTTCTACAAAATTATATATAAGCCTAATGCCTTTATGCCTTATGAAAAGGCATGCTTTCAAAGGCAGAAGAGCAGTTCAAAGCAGAGATATTTGTAAGTTATATTTTAAATACTTTAAAAATAATATGATCACATGAATTACTTTTTTCAATAAATTCTCTATGTGAAATGACTTGTTTATCATTGGGTCAAGAGATAAAAAATAGTGCAAGGCACTTTTCATACACATATTATATATATATAAAATATATAGAATGTATATATTTTGTATTTCATATAAATTTTCTTAGGTTTATCTTATTGCACAAACTGATATTATTATAATATTAAATTATATCATTCTGTATAATGAAAACCACAATATATAAGATAATATGAAATGATAGACATTCCTAGGTGAGTACAGATAATATAAAATTTCATAAACATATATTTTGTCTTTTACATCAAATTGTTTCTTATATTAACACAAAATGTAATTGTTATATTATTAAAATTATATTATCAAACATAGTAAAATATACAGAAATTTCTAGAAGTAAGTTTAAATATAAAATATAACTGATCCATTTTTCACAAAATAAATATCTGTAACAAAATGAACAAAATATATTAATGCATTTCTCTATTCAAGAAATAAATTAAGCATAGGACTTTTCTTATTTTTTGAAACACTGTATAGTTAACTATAATTGATGAGCAAGTGACTGCTGTCAAAAAGGTAGGTAGCCCAGGATCTTATTTACAAAAGAAAAGTTTAGTAACACAAGGGAGAATCCATTTTTAAACTAATTTTGCTAATATGAAGACACTGTTCAGATAACACACTTTTGGAGGAATAAATGAACAAGTCAATAAAATATTTTTCTTCATACTCAGATTGATGTTACTATCCATATTAATGTACTGATGGTGTTGCTTATTCCAAAATAACTGCAAAAGAATCTTAAGAATACAGAAACTTCATGGACATTATGACCTGTTATTTTGTACTAGCTGGAACATGGCCTAGAGAATCATATGTAGTGCCTTCAAACAAATTGTTCATACAGAACAGAGGAAAAACCAGAAATATAATAGTTGTTTTCCAGATGCATATAAACTTTCTCTATTATTGTGACTGCCAAAATTTCATGTTAACTTTTCATGTCAACTTTTTATGCTTAATTAAAAATATTAGTCTAGATAATATGATTGTAATAGTGTTAAAGTTTATACTATCATTGTACAAAATTACTGCATACTACTACAGTAAAAGAATACAATGCCTTTTCATCACATGCTTATATTTTCTAATTAAGGATTGTAACTTGCAATGTGTCAACAATAGTTTTAGGCAAACGATTTTCCAACCCTCAATTCACTATCAATGTCATATCCTTTCAGTATTACAAGGTTCCCTCCCACCCTCATCCTGCCTGGTTAGCAAATTTGTTTTTAAATGTAATTTTTTTTGGGGGGGGGTTTTGGGTCACACCGGCAGTGCTCAGGGGTTACTCCTGGCTCCATGCTCAGAAATTGCTCCTGGCAGGCACGGGGGACCATATGGGGCACCGGGATTCAAACCGATGACCTTTTGCATGAAAGGCAAACACCTTACCTCCATGCTATCTCCCGGGTCCCTTTAAATGTAATTTTTATAGTTTGAGTAAATTGTTTACAATAATTTTGTTCTTATGGTTTTATTGTGAACAGTCTTATAGTTTTGATGCCGCACTACCAAAGTTTCTAAGACTCCTTGTCAATGTGACAGTATTACTACTGCTCTGACTCTCCACACATTTCCCCCGGATTCTGTAGAATAAACAGATATTTTAAGATATGAAACTTAATTTCTGGGACCAAGAGGGTGCACCAAATACATGACTTTGAAGTCAGTACAGAATACTTATTACACTGGGTTCATTTGTGCTGTCAGGTGCTATCTTAGTGACTACTTGCAATTTGATTGATAGCAATGTTGGTTGATACAAAATGATATCTCAGCGTCCATTAAGAAAAATATCTTGGGCCAGTGAGGTGGCACTAGAGGTAAAGTGTCTGCCTTGCAAGCGCTAGCCAAGTAAGGACCGCGGTTCTATCCCACAGTGTTCCATTTGGTCCCCCCAAGTCAGGGGCAATTTCTGAGCACTTAGCCAGGAGTAACCCCTGAGCATCAAATGGGTGTGCCCCCTCCAAAAAGAAAAATATCCCCCTGCCCCACCCAGCCCCAAGAAAGCAGCCAAAACTAGTTGCATACTCCTTTATGAGTAATATTTTCAGTACTGGCCTATTGAGTTCTGACTGCCACCACAAAAGCCACTAGCCCACAGGAAAGGCACAGCACTTTTCAAGGTACTGATTATTAGGAAAGTGAAACCAATGGTCTGCTGTCATCTTTTGCCACAATACCAGATTCACACCCATCTGTACTCTGTATGTGTACTCTGCCATAAGCTGAAGTTGAAGTCCCATTCTCCTTTTAAACATTTTCTTGTCCCAGAATAAGTTTCTCAGCCACCACCTTATCCTGAAAAACATTGACAGACAACTAACGGTAGTTTCTAGCTATCCTGAATCTTGGTTTCTATTTAGCCTAAAAGTTTCATTCACAATTTCTGCCATACAAGAAAGTCATCTCCACTCTCACTGTCCAGATGCCTTCAAGTCAAAGCAGAACAGGTTTTGGTGTACTTATCCTCCTGAAAACCAACCAGTCACAATTCATCTTACAATAGAATCCTGTAATACTAGTGGTTTTAAAAAATCAGGCGTTGGCCTTTGTCTCCTCAAAGCTGATGCTATATACCAGGTGAGTGAGTCTATTATGTATATAAATTACCTATATTCTACAAAAAAAAGCTGAACCACTTTCTCTGCTAAGAGTAGATATGATCTGAAATCTGCATTGCTGTATATGTCAGTAAGTTCATATATTTCTTTTTTTGTATTCAAATATTTTATGCAGATCATAGTTATCTACATGAATAATAATGCACCAGACATAAATTTATTTCATCATAGCATTAGTATTTCAAATTGAAATACAAATACACTATTTTTGTTAAAACCATGAAAACTTGTCTAATATCAGCTTGCATCTTACATATTAGTATTATTATAATCATATCTCTTTTATAAGATATCCAAACAGTTCTTTATGATACATTTTGTTGTAACTATCTGGTAGTTTTGTTGATTGTTCAGTACTACAAAATTATCATTTTATATTTTATTATAATCTCATGCTACACATTTCTGTATTATTTTAAAAATTTTGTCATTCAGTTAGAATTGTAACCAGGCTAAATTGCCAGCAATGGCAGATGTTAATTAATCATTATGTCAACAAAGCATAAATATAATGCATTCGTATAATATGTTTCAAACAATAACAATTTGATGCTATAGGATAATCACAGTACTTTCAAAATATTAATATGATGGGTAGAATATTTTAAATTTGATAATATTTTATTTTAATTGAGGCATAGATGCATTAAATATCAGAATAAAAATATCTCAATATTGGAATAGAGGCAATATATTCTCCGTATATATTCAATGATATATGTTGCTTTTAAAATTAGAATAAAACTATAAATACTGATTGAAAAATAAAGTAAAATGAGTTGAAGTAGAATTAGGTAAACAAACCACTGGCATCATAAGGCATTTCCTTCTCCAGCTGCTCTTCTGGCTCGTCAGCCCATTCAGAGCAGTGAGAAGCCATTAGAGCAGGTGGCTGCTCATTTTATTTTGATATGGAAGATTAACCTCAGAACTATTTCTGAATTTACTAGAAAACAGTGACTCATGAAAATTATAAAAATTATCTCCACCAACATACAATAAAATTATTTTATATGAAGACTTACTTAGGAGTAAAATAATGTTAGAAAATATAAATTATTTGAAGCATCTAGATTATAATTATTTTGTTTTAATAATCCTTCAAGCTATTGTTTGTGATGACAAATGAGACAGTAGTAATTATCTATACCCCCTGCATTATTAGTTTTATTTTCTAGTGTGTAAAAGTGGAATTGCAACTAACATATTGAGATAAATGCAGAATTTATCTGACTGTGGTTTTTTATCAGTCATACTTATTAAAATTAATCTAAAGTAGGTCTTCCCATTTGTCCATATTTCTGTTCTCAATAATGTCTCTGCTATATTCCCCCCAGGTTCCTTTCCTTAATTAAATATCAACAGATTCTAGGTCAATGTGGGTACTGGGTCTAATTTGACCTTGTATTTAAAATATCCTTTTATTCCAGACATAAGGGATGGAAGATAACTTCAAAGAAAAATTAATTTATATTTGTTTTCATTGTTTGATAGTTCAAATGATTATTAATCTTTGTGAATTTGGCGAGGACATTATAATATCTCACTGAATTTAACATTTGTCTGCTTTCATCAAGATTATCATTTATTTCTATAGAACTATTTTTGGTGTTTTTAGATCTTGTAATGAGAAACCAATTGTTAATGATGAAAGGCAGATTGAAATTGAATAACGATACAGCAATTAGGAAATTGCTAGCAATAGATATTTGTCTTTAGAACAAAATAAACATCTGTTACATGCTTCCAGAGTCACTATAGATATAAGACAGAAACAGTAAATAAATTGAGTTTTATTAAAGCTACTTCAGGGGCCAGAGCCGTGGCACTAGAGGTAAGGCTTGTAAGCGCTAGTCTACGACAGACCACGATTCTATCCCCTGGCCTCCCATATCATCCCCCAAGTAAGAAGCGATTTCAGAGTGCATAGCAGGAGTACACCCTGAGCGACAATGGGTGTGGCCCCAAAACAAAAATAAACGAACAAACAACAAAAAGATATGCAATCTATTAACCTTTAAGCAGTATATTTCATTAATATATAAACA